>QANX01005921.1:0-17139 GCA_003254975.1 Ochetophila trinervis
ATTATATTTTAAATTTATAAATAAGATTAAAAAATATACATATATACAGTGAATGAGCGGAATTTTTTTAGAGGGAACAGAGTTTGAACAAGAAGAAGATTTTATTTTGGGGTGTATACAAATGTCTATGTTTTGTATTTAGGAACCAGAGTTGCCTCTCTGGGCCGGAATTAGGTGCAACTACTTTACTTTGTCACCGAATCTTAATAGGGTGTTTTCAATTAAAACCAAAGTTCTCCGTTTTACAATGGATTTTTTTTTTTAAAATGCTAACTAAACGACATTATCAGCTAACACGATGGAATATATGCTTTTTGACCGTTTATAAATTTATAATTAATATTGGTATTGCCATGGCTCATATATGAAACAAAAAGTAATTAGCAAATCATTTTTATATAAATAATTGAATGTGCTTTTTAGTTTATAATTAAGTAAGAATTGTGGGTATTATTGAATTAGGAAAAACAAAATGGAGCTCAATCTCTATTTGCAACTTACAAATGCATTTATAATATATATCCTGAAAAAAATAATATAAAAATAATATTTGAAAAGAAAACGAGACAATGAATCAAAATCATTCCATCTTCGGCGGTAATATAATTTTGCCTGGGAGTCTTTCAATAGAAGATGAAATAAAAAATAAATATATAAAAAACTTAAATAATAAATAAATAAGATTCAATCATAGACTCTTAACAATTATTAGGCCTTGACATTACGCTGAGTCAGTGTCCTTGTTTTGATGAATGTTGAGTCACTGTCAATATATATATATTTATTTAGTGAGAAAGATCGAGGATAAACTTGCTTTATTATCATTATTATTTTTGTAATTTTACACAATGGGTGTGTAGATAATTTTTTGAGTGTGATAGAACCAGTCATGGGATATGCATTTTTTTTTTATAATAGGAAAAAAGATAAGCAAGGTTATTGAGCTATGAGTTATTTAGTGAGTGGGTTAAATTTAGATATTTTTTTAATTGAATAATAATCTATATTGAGGATCTATATTACTGAAAAAATTTTATTTTCTGTATGATAGTAAATTTCTGTACTCGCATATATAAAATTTCAATTGGCTTTTACTACTGAACAACACTATTATGTTATAACAAGACGAAAAATTATATATATATATATGAGAGAATTTTTTCTTTCCTAGCTTACTTTTTTTTTGGATGAATTCTTTCCTAGCTTACATACATTGAATTGAAGCTTCTCTCTCTCTCTTTTAAGTATTATCTTTGGCCTGCCAAAATATGAGATTTTTAGACCCAACACCGATCTTCTTTTCCTAAAAGTCTGTAACAGACAAACAACACCACTTATTGACAAGACCTGAGAGTTGGCTCACCTTTTAACATTACAGTTTTACAATAAAAATAAAAATAATAAAGGAAAAGCAGTGTAAAATCTTTTGGGTTTACAGTATGCTTGCATGCAATGCAATTCAATATTTCAACCACGATCAGACGTATATGTATATGCCATAAAGTTTAATTTTTCTTGTCCAAATCGTTTTTTTTTTTTTTTTTTTTCAGAAAAAGAAAAATGGACCCGTGAATAATTCAGTTTGAATAGAGAAAGAAAGAAAACAGTTCCTCAAATTACATCTCAAGTAGAAAAGCTAATTACCATGTCATTACAAATTTAAGAAAACTCAGAAAATAACATACAAGAAAGCTGAACATTGAAATGACTTTTTGATTCAGACATGGATCAGGAGCATCTGAACTTTCCATGATATGGTGCTGGTCAGATGGTCTGATTCTCTGCGACCCATTTGGATTCTCATCAGCAAAGATTTTGTCATTTCTGGTCCTACTTGAATTCAAACAGAGAGGGGTTTCTTGGTAAACAGAAATGTTCTTCCTGTACAAGTGATTGCTGGTGCATAGACCATCGTTTCCTCTAACATCCAACCTTTTCCCAATCCTGTTTATGAAATCTTTAGGAAATGATAGCTCTCCGCTGAGCTGGTTGTTGCTTAAATTCAGATGGTCTAAACTTGGAATTTTACCTAAATTTGGAGGAACTGTCCCATTGAGGCTATTGTTGTCTAAAGAAAGAGCAGATAAGTGCTTCAAAGAAGAAAGAGAATAGGGCAGTTGTCCTGTTAACCCACATGCAGAGAAACTCATTGTTTGGAGCTTCCCAAGGGCAGTACCTAAAACTTGGGGTATCTCTGTATTCAGGGGATTGTGATCCATTATTAAGTGTTCTAAATTCTCTAAACCTGAAAGGGTCTCTGGGAGTGGACCATTTATGAAGTTGTAGCTGAAATCAAGCAAGTCCAACCTCTTCAGCTTTCCTATTTCCTGTGGAATCCTTCCCATAAGCCTGTTTGAACCCAAGTCAATCTTCTGAAGCAGTTGAAGTTGACCCAGAGAGCAAGGAACCTGACCTTCAAGACCATTCCTGCTTAAGTCCAAAATGGTCAAGTTTTCCAACCCCCCAATCTCCAAAGGGACTTCACCACTAAAACTGTTGTCACTAAGGTCAAGTTGCTCTAGAATGACCATCCCACCAATTTCCCTTGGGATTTTCCCCTCTAGGCTGTTCTGTGACAAGCTTAGAACTTTTAAGCTGACAATCTTTGCTAGACTTGGAGGAATTTGTCCTGAAAGGGAGGGATTTGAATCAAGAGCTAGATGTTCCAAGGGAGGGAACAATGCACCAAAAAGAGTTGGAGAAAGAGTGACAGGCGACTTCAAGAAACAATTGAAAATGGAGAGAGTGTTTAGATAAGGTAACTTCACCAGGGAGTCTGATAGTGTAGCTGAGGATTTGCAAGGGGGGTTTAGGATGTCAGGGCCAATATGGATCTTTGTGACATGAAATAAGGGAGGGTCTTGACCAATTTCGCATTCAACACCAGGCCATGGAGTCTCAGTGCATGGCAGTGGGTGTTGTTCTGCCCAGTTGGAGTCGTCTAGAAGAGCATCTAAAACTTCAAAAAGCCCCAAAAGCTCTTCCTTTTCCAACTCCATTTCAACCCCATCTGAGCTGTTCTGTGTTGCACCAAGTACTCCACAAGCCAAAACGAAAAACCCAACAAGGAGAAAAGACATAGAAGCCATGAGAGAAAAAACAAGAACTTACAAACTGTAAAAAACCCACTTTGTGAAAGTAAATTAAAAAGTGATTGTAATAATGGAAAAATGTAACTTTATTACAGAGTATCATTGATGATGACAGAGGAGATGGTAGAAAATAAACAATGGAGTAATGGATATATATACATATATATACATATATTAATGTAGCTGTAGATAGGTGCAGGGGAATCCCAAAGGTGTCTCCTTTGTTTCCCACGCATAAGAGTGAAAATGACAGTGTTAGTTTGGCTAGAAAAACACAGAGAGACGAGAAAAGGGAAAGAGTTTCTTCAAGTAGAACAGCTCGTCAGAAGAGTATTCATAATAGTTTTTTGCAAAGAATTTGCAACATTGATGGGACGTAGCTTTTCTTTTTTCTTTTCTTTTTATCTTGGAGAAACCGACAACAGCAAGTATGCTTTTACAGTCTCTATCTATCTACTCTGATTGGTTAAACTTGGAGCTTTCTTGGCATCCCAAGGCCACTTTGGTTTTTACTGCCTGCATTTTCTGCACATTCTTTGCAGCATACCCATTAAGGCAACCAAAAGCTTCTTTATTCTTTTTTTTTTTCTATATATATATATTTTTGATAAATATTTTTTTATATCATTTATGTCAATTTCATTAGAATAAGTTAACAAACATTGTTTTGTTTTAAGGAAAAATAAATAAATTAGGTGGTCATTGTATCATCTTTCTCAATAAAATCTTTCTATTTAAACATAAAAATAGATTAAAAATATATATATTAATTTAAAAAAATGATTTGATTATTTCATAATATATATCAATCATGATTTGGTAAAAATAGATAATCCGGGACCATCTGATTTTTTCTAATTCTTAAAGCAAAAGTTTTGTTCTCTAAAAAAATAATTGAAAAAAAAGGGCTTTGTATCTCTTTCTCTTTCTGCTTCGGCGAGCAGTTACCAGAATTTAGCATCGGGGATGAAAAATTAGGCCTACGGCCCATTTCATAAGTATTCAGGTTTAGTTGATCCATTTGTATGGGCTTTATTATAAGATTTAAGCTCCAGCTTCAAAGAATCAAAAGAGGATTTTTTTTTTTTGAATAAAAAATAAAAATATGAAAAACATGTCTACTGCATTGGACGTGTTCGTCTACAATTTTGGATTTTTTCACTGTTTTTCATTTTTTGGAATAAAATATGAGAACGGTATAATATTGCTATATAGTATAATATACATTTATTCATAAGCTTGTACAGTTATACAACTTGTAAAACAACTGATTCACCAAAAAAAAAAAAAAAAACTTGTAAAATAACTGAAAATATATTTTCAGAGTTAGACAATATTTTAGTGAAATTCTTTTTTTATTTAATTTAAAATATATTGTAATCGTTAACAAAAAAGAATGATAAATTAACATGATAATTTTGTTTTTTTTTTTATAAATACATTAACTTGATAGATTGCTTGTAATGCTATTTTTTTATTTATGAAAATTACTTGTAATACTATACAACTTATTTAATGTGTCAATTATATAGTTTTTTTTTTCTTTTTTAATATGAGTTGTCATTTTTCCATGAGAATTAGATATTCAATATGACAAATCATATTTTTTTTAGCAACATTAAACTCATTACAACTGAAAAATAAAATAAAAAAATTGATGTAGATCAAAGTTTAAATTCTGTATTTAAAAATATATATTTAATGATTTTATTATTGTGTCAAGCTTACAAATATTGTATATGATAGATCTTATTGATATGCACACTGTTGAATAAAAACATAAAAAGTAATATTTAACAAAATACTAAACATCATGACAACTCATGACCAAAGAGAAGAAGACAAGGTCAAGATCAGAATCCATAATAAAATAAAATAAAATAAAAAACCGAAAGGTCATATTGCATAAATCTAATAAGTTCAATAGCTTTTCATACTGAAATATTAATAAAACAAGCCTTTTAACCCAATGGCCGATTTTTTCATTTGAATTAGTTAATGATATAACACGATTAAATTGAATATATATATATATAGACATTTTACTATTTTCTACAAATTATCGTTTAAGTACTAGGCCGCGTTCTAAGAAGCTAAACAAAATTATTTACAATTTTTGTTTTTTTTTGTTTTTTTTTTTTTTTTTTTTTTTTTTTTTTTTTTTTTTTTTNTTTTGTTTTTTTTTTTTTTTATATTTGGAATGGAGATTAGAATTATGAACATGATCAGGTAATACAAATTTTTATTTTATCAAATTTCAAACAATGAGCTCATATCGATCTTTAATGGAACATTAAAAAAAATCAAAAAGACCAATTAAGTTAAAGCCATGGAAATCACGAAAGCTACACCCAAAATCGTGGCCTTTCTTCCGTGATCAAAGCATTTATAAACATTGATTACCAAAGCACACCAAACTCATGTTTTGTCATGCTGTCTTTGGAGTGTTCCTCTCGTTACTACAAAATCCCTATTCATAAAACATGATTAATTTTCATGCTAGTAATTATCTCATGGAAAGATCCATTACGCAAGAAAGAGAAAGCTAGCAACCAATAAGGAACTGCCACCATGTCTCCAAATGTTCTACCCCATCAATTTTTGTGCATTAAAATAAGTGCAAGTTACAAAGACCAGGCAAAACGTTGGAAAACACCCACAGGATAGAGAAAATAAAAAAAATAAGCAAAGTCGAAGCATAGCCGAGCACGATCGGAAAATTATAAATTTAATAACAGTATATTATATAAGTAAGTACAAATATCTCATTATTGTAATGATCATTATTAATAATTTAATAACCCATGCCTTGATTGGAGTGAAATAATACTGTCCTCATACAAATCTCTAATGTCATTGTCTTTCGTCTACCATACACGTGGCATAATCGAAGGTCATTGGGACCCTACACTTGCGGCTAGAAAAAGTAGGTTTTTTTTTTTTTCGGTTGAATAGGAAAACGATTAAACTTGAAAAATTCTATCATAAATATTTTTCATGATTCAGATTTTCATATTTGAACATTTGATTTGGATAATAGTAATTTATTTGTATTTTTAAAATTTTAAAATTGTATGTTTTAACAAATAAATTTAAATAAAAAATAAAATAGAATAAAACCAACACCAAATTTGTCATATGTAAAGGGGGAAAAAAAAAAAAACTAGGTATATGTGGGGCTCACCCAATCGTAAAGTTGAATGCCCGCCCATCTGTAAGGCCAGGAATTAAGAACAAAAAGCTGAGCTGTTCAGCAAGTGGGACCCATCCCCAGCATTATATGCCTGAGATCAAGATGGTTTTGCAGACATTTTGTTTTGGAGAATGACTATTAATCTAGTATTATTAATCTCGAGTTTTGTATTATATATCAGCAATCTACTTAATATTTTGTTGTCCCAAATAAAAAATTAATCTCTTTTCCATTTAGCATAATTGTCGTTTTTGTTTTTCATAGATTATTCTCATTTCTATGAAAATGTCCGGGTTGATTTCCCTATTCTTTGTTATAAAACAGTATGATTTTTCCATCATATCATATAAGCAGGATTAATATATATTTTAGTGAGACACATATATATATATATATGATCTTCCAAACAATCTTATAAATAATGCATAATTTTGGTTCATAGTGTACATATACAAAGGTAATATTTGACAATTGACATATATCTTTTTGTACAAATAATATGTTTTTGACTACTCCTAAATTTATAGATAAATCGCAAAACAATGCAAAATCAAACACTTATCAAATTAGGCTAAAGATTCATTATTACTTTAGGCTGCAGATCGATTTTGGCCCTGAGATTTTTTCAACAACGTATTGATGGGAAAATGTAGAGGCAGAGAAGTGCAGGGATAATAGGTGGTCCAATATGAGGAGCTTACTTAAGGTAGATTCGTAGCATATTGACAGCGTAACAAAATGATTAAACTCTAGGATCGACGACGACCATATATCACTTTGCCGTCATTTAATGCTGAGATGGCAATTGACATTTGACGTCCTCTACAAACGTGGCATGTTGAGCTGTTATATAACCCACAACACACTAACTTAGAGAGCCTTTTTGCGCTATTAATGGGCAGAAATATATATATGTAATCTAATAATAATTAAGCAATCAATATTATATTATAGTTACATTAATATTCAAATGCTGATTTTGAGAGAATTTCTGGAAGCATCCATATGCGAGTGATATGAGGAAAGACCTTGTAAATTTATAATTTTGGAAGTCAATCTAGCAAGAGAAGCAAGCGATGACTAATGGGGTTATATAAGTAAATCAGAAAATTAAGAAAGGTGAAATTTGTAATTTGGAGGGGGCTCAATTATTTGACATAACATTGATGACCCCCTATAAAAAGCCTTGTTTACTTTAGAACTTGTACTATCAAAGTGGAAAATTTTTGTACCAAATTCCTCTCAAAAAATCCCTAGGCCCCCCCAACCCCCACAGGGCTTTGTCCTCAATCTCTCTCTCTCTCTCTTTAAATTTCCTTAGTATTTTTTTTTTTTTTTTGCTGAATTTTAAATTTTCCTTAGTAATTAAGCATGACCAAACCACCATCACATGATTCGGTCATGAAACCTTATAATAAATCCATTGAATATCCAAAAGCAGCCAAAGGGATGTCCTTCTTTGCCTTCATTTTCTCCATCTTTATTTACATTTCCATCTTCTATATCTTCAACCTATCTCCTTCAACTCTCTTCAACAACACCAAGTTTTGGTTCCTCATTTCCAATAATCTTATTCTCATCATAGCCGTTGATTATGGTTCTTTCTCTTCCTCCAAAGGCAAAGCAGATGTTTATGATGAGTACGTGAGGCATAGCCAGGCCAGGACTACTTCTTCTAATCATGCTTCTTCATTTGTTTCAATACGCCCAGAAATCGTCAAGAAAAGTACCATTACTCACAAGCAAGAAGAAGAGGTAGAGACGACTAATATTATGCAAGAAAAGCAGGTAACAAAAGTAGTTGGTGAAAAAAATCTAGATAATAAATTGGTCACTAAAAATGGCCGAGAAAAACTCAATAGCAATGATGAACGTGGAAAACCCAGTGACGATATCCAAGAAAAAAGGATAATCCATGAAGTTGAAGGTGTTGGGAAAGCTAATTGTGAAGAAGGGAAAAAGATTGAAGCAAAATCTTATAGACGAAGTAAGTCGGAGAAAGCCAAGAGGGTGGTGATCGACGAGAGAAAGAACATTAATAATCTGAGGAGGTCAGAGACCAAAAAGCTGAAGGAAGTAGAAAGTGATGTAGAAGAAAATGAATTTTCAAGGATGTCAGATGAACAACTTAATAGAAGAGTGGAGGAGTTTATTCAGAAGTTTAATAGGCAAATTCGGCTTCAAGCTGCGGCTAGAAACTTTGAACAAGTTTAGTTTTTCTTCTTCTTTTTTTCCATTTATGGAAACATCAAAGACGACGTGTAAATATTCCAAATTTTTTTTTCCCTTTAATAGCCTTGTCCACCTTCGACACTTGGCTAAATCGCTTGCTTTATTAGATTAATATATGCAGAGGTAGATGGTAATTTATTAGAAACTTTCCCTATTTATTTTTTTCTTTTAATTTTTTTAAATTTTGTTTGGTCTAATTTGTGCTTTTTGTAATTAATAAATCTGTAAGAATGGTAATTTGACTTGTAATTTCTGGCAATTTATATACATCTGTGATATGAAGACTACCGTATGTAAAAAAAGTATTTGAACTCGTAAAATCAAAATCGATGCTGATTAATTAAAGACCCAAAAACGTATCCGTGTTCACCATAAAATGTAAACACATGCATGCCTCTCGTGTAGAGGTGGGCTAAATTGAACTGGACTGATTAAACCAAATTGAGCTAGTTGGTTTTGATTTAGATTGGCTTAATTTTTTATATATAAACGGTTCAGTTTGATTTAGATAATTTTTAATTAAAATCAAAGTGAATATAAATATATCATTTTTAAATATTTTTATTAAAAATTAATTATAAGTTTTAAATTATTTAATTTAAGATATTAATAATCTTAAATTTAAGTTTCAAAAATAATAATTTTTGAAAAAAAATTTATTAAATAATTTAAAATTTATTAAAAAGTTTAAATAATAATAACTAACCGAATTGAACCGAGTNTTACCGAATTGAACCGAGTTCATGATAGTCATATTCAATTTGGTTTTGTTTGATATTTTCTATAAATTCTGCTAGCGTTGAGAAAAAAAATGCAAAAATTGATTGAACTGAACGGATGTACACTTCTCGTGCACATAGTTATAGTACGAATACAAATAATCGGTTGTCGAATTGATGCAGCAAAGCGAACCTATTAATCAAAAAGTTCAAGATTATTTCTAATAAGGTCATGCTAGATGTTTCTTAAAAATTATAAAAAAAATTATTTTTCATTCTTTGATTAAAAGGAAATAATCGTGTAAAAAAATGCATAAGAAAATATGTTAAAATAAAATGTTACCACAAGAAATCCTGCCAGCAACCCATTATAGTTTATAGACATTGTATCGGTACATTAAATTGTGACAAGTTTATTTGCAATGGCCTATATCTTCCACACGAATTTTTTAGCCACAAAATCACTACACGTGACAATGAAACAGTTCTTTTGTGACAAGTTTTAGCTTAGCTGCTGGAATGTAGTGGTTGATAAAAACTTTTTTAATTAATAATCCGTATAAATTCCAGAGTGTTACAAATTATGATATAAAGCATATAGCATTAATATGTTAACGCATACAATTTTAATTTTTGATTTTTAGTTTTTATCAATTTTTTGTATTTTTTTTTAAACTTTAGAAATAAATTTTAACAAATTCATATTTGACTTAGATTCTAGTCCAGGCTGGGTGGTTTCAGATTTTAACTCGACCAGACTGTCCTGGGTATCGGCTCCGACTGGGCGATACAGGGTATTGGCTCCGACTGGGCGGTCTCGAGCTTTGGCCCCAACCAGGCAATTCCGGGCTTCGACCCTGACTAGGTGATCCTAAGTTCCGGCCATGTTTGAGCAATTCGTGGTATCTGCCACGTCTAGACAATGTCAATATCGGCGGTTTCAGGTTCAAGAATTTTTTGAGTTATCTTGTATTCTGCTATTATCAAAGATTAAAAAAAAAAAAAAAACTGAAAATGAAAATGACTTTTTAATATTTTTTTTAAAAAGAAAAGTGAAATTTTTGTTTTTAAAAAAATAAATTAAAATGGTTATCAAACGCATTTTAATTTTTAATTTTTAAAAAATTCAAAAATAAAAGTTAAAAAATAACAAATAAATTGATTATTAAATAACACCGTAATTTATCATTTCTTATATATTCTCCAGAAGAAACTCTAGCTCAAATATGAAATATCTTAAGATAATAGGTTCACCTTGCAAGAGTTTTAACTTTTAGGAAACAGTAATATATACTTCAACACATTTATAGCATGTTATTATTTGGATGTGAAATTAGAGTGGAGTTATAAAATAAATTAGGTAGGATTATTAATGAGATAAAATATATTAATTAGTCTACATATGATATATATATATATATATTTATATATAAAGCAGTCGACGGGAAATTATTAAACTTTTAGAAGTTTAATACTTTAATTATGTTTTATTGAATTTTTAAATAAACACACGCAAAATAACTGGCCCCACATGTTAAATGACTAGTATGAGTCTATGGTAGCTATAATATCAAATATAATAAAATGGAAAATTTTAAATTATTGCTTAGTCTAGTAATAAATTTATTATCATTATATGCATATTATTATTTGATTGATTTATATTTAATTTTATTTAATTTTTTAATAATTTACTTTATATATATATTATAATAATATATTAATTAATAAAATAATAATATATATATATATAATAAATTTATTTATAAATTAGATAAAATGTTTAGCACTACTGTAATAAAATAGCTAGATAGGGAAAGAAGGTTTGAAGCGAAAAAAGAAAAAAAATGGAGTGAAGGGAAGGAAAATAATTTAGATTTTATTGGTAAATGAGCAATCAAGAAACTATATATAAACAAAATAATATTAATTTTTAAAGAGAAATAAATGATTAATCATATCTTTACTTGATATACAAAACAATTGAAAGCTGGGTTTTAGAGATCCCTTGTTCCATATAAAGGATTCCGGATGAAATAAAATACTGTGATTTCAACTTCTTCTTTTTTGTCATTGAAGTAGAGATCAAGAGTCGAACTTAGGATCATTGATTAATCATATCAAAATATAAAAATACTGATTATACAATTTAATCGTTCTCAAACTAATTTTGTTATTTATTGAGTTCTTATAGTAATATTACACACACAATTTTAGAGAAAAACAATAAGTGGTCTTTGAACCATCTATTTCTAAAAGTCTTTCTATTAAAATTTTGACAAGTAACAAAAATAGTTTACATGAAAATTTTAAAATAACCAAATTAATATTGAAAAATCATTGCATAAAAAAAAATTAAAATGAGAAAAAATCATTTGTAGATCGTAAAAATTAAAAATATTTATTAATAAATTGGAGAAAACATTTAAACAGAGATGAATTTTTAAATAGCATAAGTAGAAAAAAAAAACATTAAATTGAAAAAAATTAATTTAGTTATTCTAAAATTCACATCAATTATTTTTGTCACTTGTAAAAATTTTAATGGAGGAATTCTGTAGAAGTAGGGTATCTTGATTCCCCCCCTAATTTTGAAAGAAAACTCAGTGGAAGTTAAAGTTCTGCCGCGATATATGATCAGCATAAATATTAAAAATTAAATACTTTTACATATTCTCTTTCCGACAAATAAAAAGCAGAGAAACGGACATAACCGAATTGACATGCATTATCCAACAGTTATAGGAGATCAGATCAGTTTAGTCAAAAGTACAAATTCTCTTTTATGTTTTGCGAGGATCTACTCGTATCAAATTACTTATGTGGTTGCATAAATAGGACTCTGTTAAAACTTCTATTAGCTTAACAATCAAGTTCAAAACTGTTCTATTCAACTTTTTCTTTCTGAATTTTTTTGGGGCAAAATTAGCCAATTAAGAAGTAAGCAGTGTAATCTAATTTGGCATTTACCAAAAATGTAATCTAATTTGGCAGCAGCTATAGCAAGCATTATTTATGTGTGTGTTAGTCTGAGTAGAAAATGTTCAAATCTTTTAAATATGAAATTTTAAATTTTAATATCATGTGAATAAAAAAAACACGCTAGCGATACTAATGAATAAACTAAAAATAAAAAAACTATAGTAAGCATTAATCTCGGTCGTCTTGCCGATCAGGACAGATTAAGAGTCAGAAAATGACTACCCTCCTCTACTAGCCCTATATACTTATGTGTAATACAATTTTTCATTGAAAAACTATAAGATCTGAAGATGATGCATGGAAACTAGATCTGGCAAAATGTTACACGACATGATAATTTGCGGGTTTGGGTCCACGATATCGGGTCGGGTTGATATCAGTGTCACACGATAAGACACGATAAGAAAACGGGTTGAAACGGGTTGGAACACGATAACACGATGGGTCACGATAAGACACGATAAAAAAAATATTAATTTAATTATAGTTAACTTTTTACATTACTTTTTTTTTTAGTTTTAGAAAACTATAAAATTCATATTTTATTTCATTGAAAAATTACAATTTTTATATCTATTTATATATTAATATTTTGTTTTATATTCTATATTTTTTATTACTTATATTAGATGTACAATTTCTGTTTGATTTATAATATTTTGAATATTTTTAAATTTATAATTGAAATGCATATTTTGTTTTTCAGTTACTATAAATATTTAATATAGCTTTAATTCGTAATATTTTACATATTTTAAATTCACAATTATTATTTATGTTGAATTTTAGTATGTTAATATATATTTTTTTAAATGTTTAACATATTATTTGAATATGTATTTAGGTTTAATAGACATGAATTGATAATGATTTATCATTTGACAATATATATTAATTTAAATAAAAAAAATAAAACACTCACGTACATGTCTAGTAAACACGAATAAAACACGACACGAACACGACACGACACGACACGAATACGGTTCAACACGAAAACTTAACGGGTTGGGTTCGGGTGAACAAAATTTAACACGACACGACACGAACACGGTTCAACACGACACGTTGCCAGGCCTAATGGAAACGCCTGAGAAAATGATCTTTGACACCTAATACTCCTTTAAATAATAATAATAATGAAGAAAAGTAGTTTTCCAGGTAGAAGAGGTCAATCCGATTTCCCTTTAGTCAATTTAAAGAGAAGCAGTTATTATCTTTTTCATGAAAAATGGCATATTTTTTATTTATTAAAAGAAAAAGATGGAAGCCAAAGATTTGTAAAGCAGCTCCAGTAATATGGAAGGGTGTTGATAATTTCAAATTTATTGATTAATTTTATGTAAATAGATTTATAGTGATCTGTTTCTTTTTCTTTTTTATATTAAAAGGAGGCAAAGCCTAAATAACTACAAAAAAGTAACACTGGAAAAAACCATACTCAATCACTCTGCAAGTACTAAATGCTTAACCATCTTCGAAACTTCATCAAAACCATGAAAACCTAAGCTGTAATTGTAACTGAGATTAACCATTCCGACCTCAACTCCATTGCATTCACGAAACACATAACAGGGATGCTCAAGCTGCAATCATCCTTGATCCAGCTCGCCACAGCATCATAATTATTAGGACACTCCCACTTTAGCTAGCAAGATTGTTTTTCTCTGTGAAACATGTTACTTTTATTATCTTGAATCATCTCCAAAGCATAACTACCAAATCACCTCTTTAGGATTTGAAAGCCAACAAATTTGATTATCAAAACAATACTTACATCTCCACTTCTAGATCATCCAACAGCAAACAGCAAAAATCACAATTAACACTGCTAGCTGAAACAGGAACTCCCAAAATTTCTCATCTTAACTCCGAAGAAACTAAAGTTTCAAGTTTATCAACATTCCAAGCTCTTGATATTCAAATTCTCAACACCAGCATCCTTAATCCAGCCACCATCTAGCCAATTATATTAATAATAATTCTTCCATTCCCAGTTCTCCAAGCTAAAAGATTTAATCCGCGCTTAATAGCTTAACCTTGACAAGAAACCAGATTCTCACCATTATCAAAGGCCTTGGTAGTGCCATTAAACTGATATCTAGCTTTAAAAATATTGGTCCACGTACTATTTGAATCTTGTATAAGTCTCCAAGCCAACTTCATTAAAAGAGCACGATTCATACTAAAAGCTTTTGGAATCCCAAGTCCTCCAAAATTCTTGTGCTCACAAATAGAATTATAATTCACTAAATGAATTTTCCTGCTATTTTCAGTTCCTGCCATATACAATCCCTATTTTATCAATTTCTTGACACACCTTATTAGGAAATTTAAATATTTGCATAGGATAAGTAGGAATGGAATTAAAAACAGAATTCACAAAGGTAACCCTCCCAGTATAGGACAGAATTTTGGATTTCCATTTCCAAGAGCTCAACTTACTCTTCATCTTATCCAAAGTATTCTTACAACCATCCATTAATAAATGAACACCCAAATATTTCCTGGGATTATCAGTCACAGGGATATTAGTCAACTTGCAAACATCTTTTTTAACCTCTGCTGCTGTAGTTTTAGAGAGAAAAAAAATTGATTTCTGGCTTTTGATTTGTTTTTTTACTAGAATTCAAACAGAAATCCTCCAAACAATTAAGAACCAACTTAACTTAATCCTTACTAGCTTTAGAGAAAATTATAAAGTCATCGGCAAACATAAGATGTAAAATGCTAGGACCATTTCTAGACAGCCTTTAAAACTTTCCAATTCCCAAGTAACACTTGTTATTAAATAATGTGTGATAGCTTCTCAATACAAAGAGCAAAAATATAAGGAGATAAAGAGTCTCCTTGTCTAATATCCTTTCCAGGAAACACTCCATTCCAAACAAGCTGCATATTTTCCACCTTAACTCATTAAAGAATCAAATTCACCCATCTCACATTCAGACCTGTTTCCCTCAAAACTTTTTCAATAAAAGACCAACTTAGCCTATCATAGGCTAAAACTATGTCAATCTTCCACATCAACATGCCTTTTTTCGACTGACTTACTGAACCAGTGAAGCATCTCTTGATTATCAGCAATTTGTCTTCCCCCAATGAAACTCACTTGATTATGGCTTATTATGTTACCTATAACAGCTATGAGCCTTTGTACGAGAACTTTACTTACTACTCTGTATAAAGTATTACAAAGACTTGTGGGTCTGAAATAACTATACTTTGAGGACATTCTGTCTTAGGAATAACAGTAATTAATGTGTCAATAGTCTTTTAGGCAACTGACCACAGATAAAGAAATCTCTAACCAAGTGACAAACATTGACTCCCAAGCTAGACCAGAATCTTTGAAAGAAAGAAGCAGGAGTGATCTCTTTCTTTATCTACTTTAGTTTTACTCCTTTTTGTTTGATGTGATTTGCCCTAATCACCATTATCTAAGTATTTAGATTGGACCGGGAGTTCGTATCTATGAATTTGTGATTTGAAGTTCGAATTTTGTTTTGGTTTATTATTGTTTTGGATAGTTTTATGCCACAATATTATATGATACAAAGCTTATGAGGCTTATGATACTATCAGAAAAAAATTTGTTTATTCTAAAAAAAATAAAAAAAAAAATGAAGATTGGGCAAGAGGACCTAAAAACTCTTAGGTCTGCGTGTTTTTTTTTTTTGGTCGTCAAAGGCTTGAGGTTTTTAATGTGGTGTTCTATCAAACTCGAAGAGGTGTGCTTCAACACTAGGCCTGTTCAGCTGCAAAAGATGCATACAACACTTTGGAGGAGGCTACATACAACCTGAAGGGTATTACAGTCATTTTTTATTATATTTTTAACCAATATGTTTTTTAAAAAATTATTCACAAATTTTGTTACAATGCAGTACATTAATTAAAATAAAGTAAAGGTATTTATCTTCTGAAATGGAATAGTTGGACTGTGTTTTAGACTGTGTTTTAAATAAAAAAGAGGTATGCTTGTATTTTTCTTTTCTCTTAGAAGAAAAATTAAATTTTAGGCCGTTATTATTATTTTTAAAAGAAAAGAAAAGAAAAGAAAAGAAGATAGGGAGCCTAGTTTATCTCCAGATGAAATTAATAAAGAAACAAATTGCAGCCGTTGAGGTTGAGTTGAGACCCGGAAAAGTTGAACGGAAGATGGTGGTGTTGGGTTCCCTTAGCCAATTTAGCTCCTCTCTAATGAAACCCACAACCTCTTCTTCTTCTTCTTCTTCAAGCTCCACACTGAAGGGCCTTCTCTCAAGGCGAAGGACCTTATTAGTGGGTCCTACTGCTCTAGTTGCTTCCTTACTCCACGTGTACAGCCCAATTGACTCACCCCCTTCCATTCACACTATTGCACTTGCTCTGCCACAGCAAGATGAGCTTCAGCAAGAAGAAGACCGCGTGGTCCATCTTTTCCAGGTCTTCTTTTTCTTCTTTCTATCAAAGGGTATACTTATTTATTTATTTTTTTCTTTGGCTTTGTTTGGCAATTTCTTCTTTTTATTGAAGTTGTCAAATTTGTCAAAATGATACATTTTGGTTCTTCTGCTTATTTGTTTGGCCTATGTCAGTTTAATGCGATTGGATAGAGGAATTTGATTGTTTATTTTCGTCATGCCTGTCTATTTTATGTTGCATAATGGAAAAGCTTCAATTATTTTACTTTTACATGTAGGAAACTTCTCCATCAGTGGTTTTTATAAAGGACCTTGAGATAGACAAAAACCTCAAGACCTCTTCTGAGGAACTCATGCTTAGTCAGGACAAAAATGCAAAAGTTGAAGGGACAGGTTCGGGCTTCATTTGGGATAAGTTTGGTCACATTGTAAGAAGTACCATATTCTCTTTTGCCCCTTCATTTTTACTTTAAGTGCTGCATCCCATTGCTTCTTCTTCTTTGTTTTTTTTTTTT
>QANX01005921.1:17149-43105 GCA_003254975.1 Ochetophila trinervis
TTTTTTTTTTTTTTTTTGTTTTTTTTTGTTTTTGTTACAGTTTTGGTAATTTCTTCAGTTATCAGTTAAAAAATCCATTAATATTTGGGAGGACATAGACTGCTTTTCTCAGTTTTAATTATAATGCAGATTATAAACTCTAGACTTTAACTTGTTTGTAGGTGATTAAATTTTACTAAGATGGGTAAAGTAATAATCTAGCATCTGATGGTTATCATCTAATGCACTGCATTTTGTACTTTTTTATGGATTTCTGAAAAGAGGAGCATGCTGTAAATGTCACTTAGTAATTGCATACTCTTGCAACTAGATCTATACTTTTAGCATATTGATTCACTCCCATGTTACTAAAACTAAAGAATTTTTTTTTTTTTTAAAAAAAAAACAGGTGACGAATTACCACGTTGTCACAAAATTAATTACTGATACAAGTGGACTGCAGCGTTGTAAGGTTCTGTCATTTTTTCTTCTATTTGTGATTTATACATTGTGATTTAATTTCCTTTTTAGTTCTTTTCACTGTTAATCAATGGACTGTTATTTACTATTAAGTTAGTTTATCATCCATTTGTTTAAATGGGAGCACATTTTTTGTGCTTTTTTTAGCAGGTGTATCTGGCAGATTCAAGAGGCAATGGCTTTTACAGGGAGGGCAAGATTGTTGGTTATGATCCAGCATTTGATCTGGCTGTTCTTAAGGTATTACTCAAGAATACTAAAATATCTTGTCGAGGGTTGCTTTAAGTCCCCCATTGTTATATGCAGATAACACTTTCAGTGAGTTTCCTACAAAACATTTGACAGTATTCTGCAAGTTAGGGCATGGCATCGTAAGTAATCAATTGACTGCTTATGCAGACTCGGCTTTTATGATCCTTTAATCATTATGAAATATTTTTCTGATATGCCGGTTCCATGTTGTCTAATGTTATTCGAAATATGGCTATGAAACCTTAAGGATTTAGTTCACAACCATCAGACCCACCATATCAATCCTCTTGGTTCTGTGTTTCCTGAGCTGGGGTCACAATTTATAACCATTGTAATGTCAAAGAAGAATTCAAAGATTAGTGACAGAAAGGACAAAACTCTGAAACATTGAAGGTTTATGATGAATCAGTCCAAGTGAAATTTAAGAAATTATGGTTGTTTCTATTAAAATATTATATCTTATTATTAATTTGGCAATACAAGATGTGGTGCTTAACCTAATATGATGTTCAGGTTGATGTTGAAGGATATGAACTAAAGCCTGTCATTCTTGGTACATCTCGTGATTTACATGTGGGGCAGAGCTGCTTCGCCATTGGAAATCCTTATGGATACGAGAATACACTAACTACAGGGGTATTTTTCTAGGATATGGTTGTTGCTTTCTTATTTCTTTGAGTAGTTCCTTATCCAAGTTCGAAACTTTAATTCCTTGTGGCTATAGAACACTAATAGCAATGCAGAAATCGATGTGTGTTTTAAATTACCTGTTACTGGTTCTGGACTATTAGAAATAGCCTGCCTCTGCCACTGCCCCCTTTGTTTAACTTGCTTTTAATAAATAATAAAATTTGACCAGTTCCCTTTATTGATAAAATTTCTTATAATTCCTTTAGTGGGAAAAAGATACATACTAAGAATAACGTGCTGAACTAAAAAAAAAAAAATATATATATATATATATATAAAATAAAAATAATTTGGTTATAAAATGGGTACTAAATAATGCAGGTGGTCAGTGGATTAGGCAGGGAGATACCCTCACCAAATGGAGGGGCCGTTAAAGGAGCCATTCAAACAGATGCAGCTATTAATGCTGGTAAGTTCATTGTTGTAGATTTTGTATCCAACTTCATCACAGGCGTCACTTTTCTCTTCCTCTATGATTTTAAGGCTGTATTATATATCTCTTTCTCATACATTGATCATCCTTGTTGACTTCTGGTTATGATATGAATCATTCATTAGCCACTATAATCCCCTAGAAGAAGTAGATTTCAGGATTTTTATTCCCGGCTTAAATGCATATGTGCAGGAAATTCAGGTGGGCCATTGATTGATTCACATGGCCATGTTATTGGAGTTAACACAGCAACTTTCACTCGCAAAGGTAGATATTTTCCTTTCAGCTTTCTTTCTTACATGTACTGTTTATTTCTTTGGACAACTCATTCACATCACACGTTTAAGTTTTCTCACCAGTGCAATGGTTCAATTCTCTTCCCTTTTTATATACAAGATATAATGAATATAACTGATCCAATTCAAAATTTTGAATGCCTTCGATTTTCTTTTGCTTTACAGGAACAGGAGTATCATCTGGTGTCAACTTTGCAATACCAATTGATACTGTTGTGCGCACTGTACCTTACCTCATTGTGTATGGAACACCTTACAGTGATAGGTTTTGATAATTTTATCCCTTATAACAACCAAATGCTTGCAGTGTGTGGTACACAAATGTTTTTGGGGTCTGATTATTCATGGATAAAAAGCCATGATTATGGTGCGTTTGATATGAGAGAGATGATGATAGAGAAGCCATTGTTGTAGTTGATATATAGGAGAGATTGAAGCGTTGAAAGAAAGAGGTCCACAAAGTTTTAGAAACCTAATTCAGTTTCCAAATGTTATTTTGTATATAATCAAAAGTATTCATCATTTACGAATGAGGTCCTTTCTAAGGCTTCAGTAAAGAGAGAGAATCCATTTGGTAGTAAACATGTAGTTATTTTGTCTTCTCAACAAGTTGTTTCTTATTTATGTCCAAAAAAAATAAAAATAAAAATTTATTGATAAATTCGCATTTTACTTATTATTAATTGCAACATATTATGATATATTAATTTGGAATAAGTACACAAATAATTAAAAATAAAATAAATATATTTCTAAGGATTTTACATCCCTTAAACCATCTGTTCCCTCCAATCCCACCTTATCAAAAAGAAGAAATTTCTTTATTATCCTCCTTTATCAACCTTTACTTTTTCTTTTTCCATTTGTTTTTTTTGGGCTCTCATTCATCTGTATTCTGTACAATAAAACACAATCTGATGTAATACGAAAGGTCATAGAAAGACCAGGATAAATTTTCTATTGTTAATCCTTGCGAAATAAAATGGCTGAGTGGTTTATTTTTATTGATAATTGTACACTAATAAAATTTGCGTTCAGAAAACGAACACGCAATTTGTAACTCAAATTTACAGCACCATACACAACACACATGGCAACGAAGAGGTCAGTGCTCCTCTACTCTGTGTAGAGGAACCAAGAACATATGGACCTGCTCGAGTCTACTCAATCCCATACCATTTTTTATGCAGTTCATACATTTCCACAGGATTAGGAAGGACCTTGGAGACACTTTCTGTTGCTATGCATCTCTTCACCCAAGCTGTTAATTTTGGGCATTCATCCTCCAATTTGAAGTTCCCATGGCTCTCATACCCATCAAACATACTGGAGAAGGGGATGAAAGCAATATCTAAGAAACCAAACTTATTTCCTCCAAAGTACAACTTGTCTCCCAATAATCCTTCCAGAAGCTTTTAGTCTGCAATCAATTCATTCTTGCCTTCTTCTTTGGCTTCATCTTTGCTCTTTAAGAATTTTGTTTGAGTACTAAAAAGCTGCAAAGAACATAAACTATCCTTAGATCAAACAAATAATCATTACATAGAGTTAATGTTCACCTACCTAGAAATTTGCATCAGATAAAAGTGGCTGGAAACTAACCTTGGTGTCAATAAAATGAACCCAGAATCTAGCTAGAGCCCTCTCGCAAGTATCATCTGTAAGCAAGGAAGGAAAACTATCCTCATTCCACTTCTCATCAATGAACTCAAGTCTAACTGCTGAATCACAAACTGGGTTTCCTTTACGAATCAAAATGGGCACGGACTTTCGCACAGGATTCATCTCTAGAACCAGTTTACTTCTCTGAGCAATTCTCAGATCTTCCTCCTTGTATTCATATATGATTCCCTTCTCCTCTAATGCAATTCTCACTCTCATCCCAAAGCCATTAGCCCAGAAATCAGCAACCACAACATCACTGTTATTAACGCTCCTGTTTGAACAAACACAGCTCAAGCCTAAACTAAGCTAACTGTCTAACTTTCTTATGCATGTATGAGAGGGAAATTATAGTTTTACCATTTTCCCAGATCAAGAGTTAGAGTTTTATAGTGCAGCAATGGGGTCAGACACATTGGTTCATGGTTTGGTCAAAGACAAGAAATGTCAATGCCAACTAAATCTTGACAACAAGCATTTCCTCTTCATTAGCTATTCTCATCATCGTCATCTATATTGTCATCATCATCTGCATCACCATCATCTCCATCGTCATCTTCATCAATTCCTGCCTCCATTTCAACGGAAAGATATTTACATACACAAACACAACCACATACACCAAGACACAATGGTACTTTTAAAAGTTTAAATTTATATATTTCAATAAGTTTAACATTTGGATGAACAAATTTTGACACAAACACAGCAAAACACGAACTCACCAGTATATTTTAAAATTTTAGTCTGCTTGACAATTAAATTTGAATTAATAAATTTTAACACAAAGGTCTACACACGCGCACAGAATAAAAAAGTAAAATAAAAAAACTAAACAAAATCCACAAAAAAACATAAACAAACAATCCGCCTATTTTTCATTTGTGAAGAGCAATATTAGCATCTGAATAATGTCATACATAGAGCCAAAAATGTTTGTAAAAATTCCGAAGTTAAAAAGAGAGCAAAGCCAATTGCTCTTCGATGGAGCAATCGACGTGGCAGGAGGAACGGCAAGATGAAGGGATGAGAATAAGGCCAAGGCAGCGTTGCTCCATTGGAGAAGGAGAGGAGCGTCGAGTGCTTCGATACTCCACGGCGTCTTGGAGAATGATATTGCCCTGTTTGTCCATGCAATGGAAGCTCCCCAAGAAAAAGCGACCATCTTTAATCCCCACCAGCATTCGCCGATGCACCAGCTTCCTCACCCTGTTTACGGCTTCTGAGCTCCCTCCTTCTTTCAACGCTTTTTCTCCTTCTTCTTCCATCGAACAAACTTTTTTTCTTACTGCAAATCAGAATTTTTTTTCCATTTTACTGTATTTGTTGGATAATTAAAACATGGATAAGGAAACCATAAAAATTGGAAAAAGGAAAATTCTTTGTTAGTTTTGGATTGCGACTCACCTTTGATAATTAAGACCAACTGCGATGAAACAAACTCCTGTGATTTCGAGGGTTCCTTGGATCCCAAACAAGCAACGATGGACGATCAGTAATCCGTTTGATGCCTCCACTGGGTCGCCGCAGATCCGGGTCTCTTCTCGGGCTCTCGTTTCCGTAAACAGAGACTTGACAAAGGCGAGGGGTTTTCCATTTTATTCGAAATTAATATTTTTTTTAACAAAAAATTGTTTTTTTCAAAAGGTAAAACTTTATGGAAAAACTTGCGTACACACAGTTATTTTTAACTATTTTAATTAATCATCTTCACATAAATTAAATTTAATATAATAATACTTGTTGATTTTTTGGTGAAACAACTTTTTTTGTATTTGTTTAATCTTAGTAGAGTTTGTTACGATTAAGTATTCGTTTAATAGCATTTGAAAGTATAATTCAGTGATAAAAGTCAGCTAAAATTTTATACATGCGAATATAAAAGTTGAAATTTAAATTTTAATAATTTTATTTGAATAAAAATACTCATTTTCACTATTATTATTCGAGAGAATAAAAATTTTAGCGACATAAATTTTCATCGTAAATTTTTATCAAATTAAAATAAAGTTTAAATTTTATTAAAAAAAATTACTCATTTAGTATAGTTGACAAAAAAAATTTTAATAAATGAATTTTTTATTAAAAAATTAATAATTTATTTAATTGTCATTTCAAAAAATATTTTTAAATTTTAATAAACCGTTTATTTAATATATATTTAAAAAATATTTTCATTCATAATTTGTCGTATATAAATTATTTAATTAATATTTTTTTAATATAATAAAAATTTAACATATTAATAAAAATAAAATTGATAATAAAAAGAGGATTTAATGCTTTATTAAACTTTTATGTTTAAATTAAAAAATATTTTTTTTAAATCTTAAAATTTGAACTTTTTTTAACTTTAAAAAAATTATTTTTGACCAATAAATATTTACTAATTTGTGTGTCAAATATAATTTTTAACATAAATATTCAATGCATTAGTCATACTAAAAAGGACAAATTATCTTAGAAAATAATGATATCCCATGCCCATCATAATTATATTATACTTAAAACTATAAAATGTCGATTATATTATTTTTAGTGCAATAAATGAGTCACTCCAAAAAAAAAAAAAGCCAGTATCAAAATGTTTTAGATTAATATTCAAAAAAAAAAAATGTCGTCGTTTTGGCTTCACCCTCACAGCCGTCTCTCTCTCACTCTCTGTTTATCTGCAATTGTTTTCGTCTCTGCTGCTCTAGGGTTGGTACGCTTTCTTAGTTTTCCTTCTGGTTTTCGTGCTAACAGCTTATTAGCTTTCTTCATCTCTTCTTTCTTGGGTCTCTTTGTAATCTGATTGACAATTACGTTTTGACTAAAGTACTTGTTTTTGTTTTTATTTTGTTGGGTTTTACTTCTGCTTAGGGATTTCGCCACCCTTCTCTCCAAGATTCTGAAAGACTTCTTTTGAAACCTAATTTCCTTAATGGGGATTTATTTTATTTGACTTCTATATTTATATATAATTCGTTTTGCGCTTTTCAGGAGGTTAAGTAGTTGCCAGTGATGGTTGAAACTGGCAAGCGTGGTCGGTCACACAGAGACCACGATGGGGACAACAAGAACCAGAAGAGGCGGGTGAATGATAGAGATGAAAGGGGTAGCGATGAATTGGTTGTTTACAGGATACTATGTCCGGATGGGGTTATTGGAAGTGTCATTGGTAAGAGTGGGAAAGTGATAAATTCAATAAGGCAAGAGACAAGGGCAAAGATCAAGGTTGTGGATCCGTTTCCGGGTTCCAAAGATCGGATTATAATAATCTATTCCTATGTTAAGGAGAAGGATGAAGTTGAGGTTGACGATGAGTTCAGTGATAGACAGCCTTTATGTGCTGCACAGGATGCCCTTCTCAGAGTTCATGCTGCTATTGCCAATGCTGTGGCTACTACTGGAGATTCTGAGAAGAAAAGGAGGGATAAAGAAGAATGTCAAATTCTTGTGCCATCTAGCCAGTCTGCCAATATAATTGGTAAGGCTGGGGCCACCATTAAGAGACTGAGAAGCAAGACAAGGGCAATCATTAGAGTTACTGCAAAGGATACCGCTGACCCGTCGCATTCATGTGCGATGAACTTTGACAATTTTCTTCTGGTTAGTATTTTCTGTTGCTTAAGCCCTTGCGCATTTATTTCTCACGGTTTATCATTATAGCATTTGGATACTTTTGCTTTGAATAGTTTTGTTGTGTACATATTAATTTGCACTTCGGAAACAGACTGGAACTTTCAAGAGATTCTAGCAATTTCAAGTCTGCTTTCTTATATAATTCCAATTGTTTCCTTTTGTCAAAAAAGAAGTTTATTGATTGTGAGTGGGGAAAGTTGTCTACAAAATTTGGTGTCCATAAAGGAGAACTGATATCCAAGTATTTAACATGTCCTGACTTTGTTGGCCTGCTTATGGTGCTATGAGTCTATGACAATAATCAGGCTCTCGTAAGTATTAAGCTCAATGATCAATGTTGTACGTTGGATCTGAATATTGGACATGTGACACTCCTACTTGAAGGTTGAAGCTAAAATCTTTTGACGGCTTGATTGTTTGATTAATGTATTCTTGTTCCCTTGTAAATTTTAATTTTGGTTTGTATGACATGTTGCTATTATATTTTATAACTAACTGTTGAACACTTTATTTAGATGTGTTTAAAGTTGTTCTTCTAGCATTAAAAATCTGTTAGATAGAGGCCCAACAGGAACTTGTTAGCATTGGAATACAGTGTTTCAGAAAATTGTTTCCTGGTCGATTGTTTGGCAACTTAATTGAACTGGTTTCAATACCAAATTTATGTGGTATGTGGTCCTCTTTTTGTGTTCTGGTCATTTTGTTGGGCATGTTATTAGTTTGAGCTCTTTCACGCTAAAAGTGCATGCAAAATAACTGGAGACAATAAACTGTAATCTCTATAAGGGGGAGATCCTCTCAAGGAAAATTCACTCTTGAAACTATAATAAATTTTAAGTTGAGATTTTTTATATTCACTTGAACTTTTGCTGACTGGTTTTGTGATTTAAATTTCATGCTCTTTTTCTTCATTTTGGTCTAGAGTGTAATATCATCCTTAGTACACTTTTTCCGGTAATTATTTGTTTCTTTCTTGTGATAGATAGCTGGTGAACCAGAAGCAGTGAAAAGAGCATTATTTGCAGTTTCTGCAATTATGTACAAGTTCACTCCGAGGGAGGAGATTCCTCTTGAGACAACTATTCCAGAAGCCCCTCCAAGCATAATTATACCTTCAGATGTCCCAATCTATCCACCAGGTGGGCTATATCCAAGTGCAGATTCCATTCTCCCTTCAAGATCTGTTCCTCCAATCCTAGGTGCTACACATTTACAGGATCTTCAAGGATATGCAGATACAGCAAATGCATGGCCTATATATTCATCTTCTCTTCCTCTAGTTTCTGGTTTCAGTGGTGCCTCTCGATCAGAGGAGTTAGTTGTGAGAGTATTGTGTCCCTTTGACAAGATTGGCCGTGTAATTGGCAGGGGCGGGGGTACCATCAAAAGCATAAGGCAAGCTAGTGGTGCTCGTATTGAAGTTGATGATACCAAGGATGATCGCGATGAGTGTATCATTACTGTCACCTCAACAGAGGTAATGTTGTTGCCTTTCTTCATAGTTGTCATTTGGCCTCTCAAACCACTTCTTCATTATATCATATAAATGTATCTAAAAAACAAGGATAAGTAAGGAAACCCTGTCAAAAAATCCCTGGCCCATCCCAATCTTGTCTTTAGTATTACTTTTAATCGATTCCTGAATTAGGGAATACCAAATTGTGCAATTTGGGGCCTGTCCTGAATATCCTACCCCTTCCTTATCTGTAGTATAATGATTCATTACTGGTGGAGAGAAATGCCTGTGTAAGCATTTCCAACTTAACTTGGGATTAAAGTATAGGACAAGAAGAGTCAATAAGCACTCTTATAACATCAAAGTATTGCTGACATTTTTTATTCTTTTAACAACATCAATAAGTTAAAAAAGTTTGCCTTCCAAATTAGTGCACTTCTGTCTCTTAATTGTTTCTATGTCAGATAACATTAATTATAAGAAAAGTTTGTTTACATTTCTATTTGGTGAATAGCGTTTTAAGTTCAAATGTATTACTGAAATACACATGTATTTAATCTCTGTTCAATATGATAGCTTTTGTAACATAGAACCTAATTTCATGATGTATTTATGTGCTCCACTACCATTCTTCCTTATGCTGCTTATCAGCACATGACATTCATCTTCAAGAACAGTTGTTCACATTGAGTTGGTTGTTTGGCAGTCTCCGGATGACCTGAAATCCATGGCAGTGGAAGCTGTTTTGTTGCTGCAAGGGAAGATAAGTGATGAAGATGATGACACTGTTACTATGCGACTTCTTGTTCCATCTAAAGTTATAGGATGTATCATTGGAAAAAGTGGTTCAATTATTAATGAAATTCGTAAGAGAACTAAAGCAGATGTCCGTATCTCAAAAGGTGAGAAGCCAAAGTGTGCTGATATCAACGATGAACTTGTTGAGGTTTGTCTTTAAACTTTGATTTTTGTGGTTTACTGTTTCCTTGTTAATTACGTCCATTTTAATTTTTCTTATATTTAGATGGTAGGAGACACTGGTAATGTCAGAGATGCACTTGTTCAGATTGTTTTAAGGCTCAGAGATGATGCATTAAAAGATAGAGATGGTGGTCATAACCTCTCTTTGGGTGCTGAATCTCTTTACTCTGGTGGTCCTGCTCTTTCAGTGCCACCTCTGCTATCCTCTGTTCCTCCAGTTGCTCCACTAGGTTATGATCAAAGGGCTGAAAGTGGAAGTGGCTTGGGCATGATTTCTTCAAGTAGTCTCTATGGATATGGATCTTTGTCGGTATGCTTTTTGGAGCAATTTAATAGTTATATTATGTAACATTATCTGTACGTTAACCAGCATCGCAGCCACCATGATTGTCATTTTAATTTATAATTTCCATCGTAATTTCCGTTGTCTACAGGATCCTTTTACCATGCTTCTAAGGTTTGACATCAGTAAATAGTTAGATAAGACTCATTATGATATGCTCTTAATGAAATAATTTATAAATTTATCCAAATTGTGTTTGTATCTCTTTCAATCTTTGCATGTCCGTGGATAATTTTTTCTATGTGCTCACTTTATTTGTTGCAAAGGTAATCAAGATTTTTTATTTTGAAGATTTTTCCATTCAGTCTGGTAGCTTTGAATCTGTTACCATGTTCAAGAATCTGCTTGGAAGACTATTAAGAGAACTGTGTTTGTCCTTGCAGATATCTCTATTGACTTAGTCGTCTTTTATTTTCTTAGTTCACATTAGCTGAGAAGACGAATTTTATTTTATTCATCTGTTGGTTCTTAAGGTTCAGTTGTTCAGTAATGTTTGATTAAGGATTTTCCTTCTCGTGTTCTGTTGATTACTTGTCAATATATTTGATTTATTTGAAATTTTATTTTCCCTAGTTTTCTGAAAAAATTTGGCAGCTTTAACTTCTTGTCACTAATACTATCGATTTTTTTCCCTCTCCTTTTGATAGATGGGAGAAAATGGCTATGGATCTATGCCATCTTACTCATCTAAGCTTTATGGAGGGTTAGTATATGAACCACCATATGAGATTTGATAATGCAGTTTGTATGGTTTACTATAAAGAGTTCTTTATTTTTTATTTTTTTTCCCCCAATCATTTCATACCTCATATGCAGGTTGCTCCCTTCTTCAACACTTGAGATGCTGATTCCTGCTAATGCTGTGGGTAAAGTGATGGGAAAAGGAGGGGCAAATATAGCCAACATTCGGAAGGTTGTTTCACCTTATTCTTTTGGTATTAAATTACCCATTTTATTTCCATGATCTTTTGTAAGTTATTGTGTTAGTGTTCGATTGAATCCTATGATAGGGCAGTAGAGTTATTAATACAAATTTCGGTAGAAATGGAATTATACTTCCACTTTTAAGGAAGGAGAGTAATAATTTTTTCATGTCATTCTGTTACTTGATGTTAAAATAGACTATAAAGATCATAAATAAAACCCCTTGGATTTTGGCCTGACTCTATGCAGATTGTGTTGTTGTTGTTGTTGCATATGATTACATTTTCCGTGCAATTTTGACTATTTATCCAGTCATAGAACACTTAACTTTCCTTCATCATGGTATTGCCCTATATATTTTTAGAGCTCTTAGGGGTAGATCTAACATGCTTTCAATTCAAATTGTTTTATCAGTACTGTGGTAAGTTTTTTTTGTTTACCTGAAAGGGATTCTCACGTGTACTTGTTTCTTTTCCAGATATCTGGTGCAGTTGTTGAAATTTCTGAGTCCAAATCTTCCCGTGGAGAACGTATTGCTCATATATCTGGAACACCTGAACAGAAGCGCACAGCAGAAAACTTGATTCAGGCATTTATAATGGCCCCATAAGGTTTTAAGGATACATATTGATGTTCAAAGCTGAATAGTTAAAATCTTGGTCATTTCCGTCTCGTGTTCCCTCTCCTTCACTCGTTTAGGTTTTTGGTTCAGGAGAGGACTTCTGTCTAGTCTAGGCTTATTCGATTGGACTTCTGATCCTTACCTAGCAGTGATATCAGGAAGTTGAAGGAGGATTCACTGCTCGATTAATGTTTAGGGGATACCGGTTTCTGTCTTTTATCTCATAATCGAATCTTATTCAGCACTGTCTTCAAACTTGGTTAGGAACTTATAGTTCTTTCACTCCATTCGTATTTGCTTAATCTGATCTGATCTTTATCTAGTGTAGAGTCCAACTTTTCCAAAGACTTCATAAATGAAGTGGATGTTCATACTGGAAAAAATTATTCAGCAGTGACTGATTTATTAATCTTCTAAGATATATATGCTCTTTTCTGTCTATTCGACCTCTTGCTTTCAGCTTCTTCTGTGAAGCTTCTTCTCTACTAATTGTGCAAGTGCAGTGTGGTTGGTGATAATCTCTTCTTTTTCAGATTCTCCTTGACTTACAAATCCAGTGCAGTTAAAAAAATAGCTCAAATCATCTTCTGCAATTAGATAAACTATCAGGCAAAAATCGTCTTGATTCTGGGTATATGAAACATCATCAAACTTAAATCATGGATTCACTGTAACAAATACTATTTTGTTTCTGGCCTTTTCTAAAATCCGTCTATAAAATTTACTGAAGTATATCTCACAATCACAATATTCCTTTGACAGAATTAAGCATGCCTTATATGTGAAAATCTAAAAGGGAGGTTTCAGTAGAGTGTGCCTCAGAGAACATACTCTGTCCTGAATACTCTCCATTTCTTTTGCTTCTTAGTTTTGTTGGACAAAGATTACTGTTCATAACGGAGCTCTCCTCTTTCCTTGGAGTGACTGTTGAGTTACCTAGGTACTGATGAATAGGAGGCTATTCAGTACGTCCAGTTAAAAGTTATGCTTGCTGTCTATTTGATCCTTGGCTGATTGGGTTTACTACCCTTCTCCGCAAAATTTTTGGTTTCTCAAATCTAACTAGGGTGTTAAATTGATTATGTCTAGGTTCAGGAAATGAACTGTACTCATTGATAGTATGGTTCATTCAATTGATGTCATCCCCCCTAATGAAGGCAAAGTGTGTGCTTATTGAGATTCTGCCTTCTAAAAAATTTCCTCATTCTGCATCCTGATCATATTATGGTATTCAAAATATACTCTATGAACACAGTATAAACACTCATTTTCTCATATCTTTAGGCAGTTAGCATATTTAGCAGTTAGCGAAGTGCTCGCTTATTGTGATTCTGCCTTCTAAGATATTTCCTCTTACTGTGTCATGATCATATCATCAAATATGCTTTGACAGTAATAGAACAACCATTGCAGTAGCGATGATGCTTATTTTAAAGCTTTTACTCGTTTCGCCATAATTCTTCTTTTGTGTCCGTGTTTTTATTTAACCCTTGAATTACTTCTTATGGTATATTTGACTGTTGGAAGCAACGTGCTTACCTTGTCGAAATTACTATTTCTTATTAGATATAGATGGCTTTATGTTTCACAAGAAAGCTGATAGAATCTTTTCTTTACACACTGAAAATAAATGTGTTAACAAAAGCACTTCAAAATCAACTATTGTTTCTTCATATGATCATGGTCAAATGCTCATATACTGTAAAATTCCTTTCTTCCTTGTCTCATCTTTTCCAGGTTTGACCATTTCACTGCCTTGCATTCCTAGACTCTTGGCAAAGTTCCTGTCTTTCATTTTATTTTGTAGATAAAAAATTTATTTTTTATTTTTTTATTTTCTTTTCAAACCATGGTAGTAGCTGTGTCTGTCGACCAGATAGATTCTTTTCTGTTATCAGTGACAGCGGGGTTTTGCTGAGTAAGTGCCATGGAATGACACAGCAGTGCGTGCTTAGGCTATTGATTTATAAGTGCCCCGAGATTGATTTGTTTTGTTGTGCTGAAACTGAAATCACTAATATATATATATATATATATATATATATATATATATATTTTTTTTTTTTTTNTATATATATATATATATATATATATATATATATATTTTCTTCTGATGGAATATTAATTTTTATGTGAAGTGGGGATGTGAAATCTGCTATGAAGCAGATATTTGCATTTGTCTGTACATGTATACAATTTTGTTGTAGGTTATCCTCTTTTATACCTATAAATGTCCTGGAAACCAACACAGATAATTTAGCTTGTTCAATTTGATATTTGATTTTTTATTTTTTATTTCGTTGCTTGCAATATGTCTATGTATATGAACCAGGGAACATTAACCTATATATATAGCCACGTTGTATATCTAATGGCGGTAGCTGAAAGTTACAGAGGGTAGAAATATGAATAAAGTATTTTCGTATTTATTATATTCATAGCATACTATTAAAGGGGGTGTAATAGAAGCACACATGAAAGACTAATCAAATTTACCAAGCAAAGTTTTAATGTTTGCTCAACAGTGGATCACCCTTTCATTTTGGTAAATTCGTCACCTTTTTATTTTGGTGAAAAAAAAAAGAATACCTAAGCAGGGTCATAGGCCTTATAAACAAGTGAAGTATAAAAAAATATGAAAAAAGGGATAGTTAAATTTGATAAACAAATTTGGTGGAAAAGGTTGGATAACATCAACGGTTTTGATAAGATGGGCGAGAGACATGATAAATTAGACAGAAAGAAGAGGATGTGGAAATGCAACACGCCACTGCCAGTAGGAAGTTGAGAATTGAGAGGCAGCGGCACGTAACGCATAAGCTAACGACAAAATAATTCCATATCTGATTTGTCTGATGCCGCTGCTGGGTGCTCTGCTGACTGCCTATCTATCTGATAATAAATAAATAAATGAACAAAAATCCCAAAACTTAGAAATTGCAAAACCAAGCTCTCACCGATTCCAAAGTCTATCATGGCGAATTGTAGTAGGAAAGGTGTGTTGCTGAATTCCATGTTGCACCGTGTATTTTGGAGTGAGACTCAGAGTCAGAGGAGGTGTTTCAGTGCTGTCCCTCAAGGCTCTACTGCTTCTTCTTCTTCTTCTTCTCAGGAACTCATCGACTCTGAATACCAGCACAGTGCTCACAAGTAATCTCTCTCTCCTTCTCCTGCTTCTCTATTTATGTGGAAATTGGAGGCACAATTTTGATTTCTTTTGCCATGATTCCCTTATTCTAGGTGAGAGACTCATTTCTAAAATAAAAATTTTACGTACTGAAAAAAAAAAAAAAAAAAAACACCTGTTTTTTGCGACACAGTACACGCACTTGGTATATGGTGAAAACTTATCTGGACTGAAAATAACATGCATGTAACGTGTGGCCCCGCCTCTGTTTCTCCCAATAGCGGTGAATGAACTGATATGAAACATTCTGGAATTGAAATTCCTTTCTTTCTTGTCCAAACGCATTCTACAAAACGCAAGCATCGCTGAGCTTCAACCAACTCTGCATCTAGATAAGCACTCTACTTGCGGAGGCCTATTGGCCTATCTTTCTTTATTTTTCTTGGTAGTGTACTAGTGTTTGCAAAAGCTTTCAGTGTTGGGTATTATACTAGCGAGTTTAAAACTGTCTTCTACATTGAATGGTCCGGACATTATCCTCATCATTTCATAAGCTGGGCCCTTTCTCATGATGCATCTGCTTTTGGAGATCATATTTCTGTCCTAATATATGGTTTTAGGTCAATTACCTTAAAGCATGTTGCACTTGTGGATGGTTTTCATGTCTCAAATGCTTCTCTTCGAGTAAACTATTGAGTGTCAACTGCTGATCAAGTTTCTTTATATGTATCTTATACTTATTTATAATACAGTTACCACCCAATTCCCATTGTATTCTCTCGAGCGAAGGGATCATCCATATGGGACCCAGAGGGCAACAAATATCTAGACTTTCTTTCTGCTTATTCTGCAGTTAATCAGGTAAAAAAGAATGAATAAATTATGTTGTTCTGTATAAACTTCTGTAACTAGTTGATTTATCACCAGTACCTTGTATCTCTACTTAAATCACATAACATGAATTTTCTGTCCAATTATGTAATTTTGTTGTTAGGACAATAGTCTTGAAGTTCCAATTTGGCTTGGAACTTTCATTATATAACTTCATTTCTTTGCTGTAGGGACATTGTCATCCAAAGATCATGAAAGCATTACAAGAACAGGCAGAAAAGCTAACTCTTAGCTCTCGAGCATTCTATAATGATAGATTTCCGATCTTTGCTAAGCGTCTAACGAGTATGTTTGGCTATGACATGGTGCTGCCCATGAATACTGGAGCTGAAGGTGTTGAAACAGCTCTTAAGTTGGCCAGGAAATGGGGTTACGAGAAGAAGAAAATTCCAAAAGATGAGGTGAAATCTAGGATGGGAGTGTTAAAAATTAGATGTATAAGTATATATATAAAGTGAATGTGAGTAATAAATCTTTTACTTGATCAGAGGTGACTGAGTAGATTAGTTTCATTGTCTGAACACAAATGATTTGTGTCTAAGCATGCTTTGTACAGTCACAGACTGCACAGAAATGTGATAATATTGACATGAGAAAGCAATTGGTAAGAAAGCTTAATATAGAAACTTTGTCGGTTTTCTTATTTTTATAACGGCCATAACAGTTTAACAAGGCAGGCAGGATATGTAATCTTCTCGTAGTGATATCAAAATTTAATATTCATCCATACTGAGTCACCATTTCATATTATGTTTTGGATATTATCTTATGGATCTTGAATTATGTTAGTTGAGCTCTTTGTTAAATGCACTTATGATCTTGAATTATTTTGGTAATCTATACTTGTAATAAATATAAGTTGAAGTTTGTTTTAGATGAGCCCTTATTCAAACTGAACCCTATGCAGGCTATTATTGTTTCATGTTGTGGCTGCTTCCATGGTCGTACATTGGCAGTCATCTCAATGAGTTGTGACAATGAAGCAACTCGAGGTTTTGGGCCCTTATTGCCTGGGCATCTTAAAGTTGATTTTGGTGATTCAGTGGCTCTAGAGAAAATCTTTCAAGGTTTGGATACACTTTCTAATAGTTAGGTGCTTGTTCTGTTTGTACTATATTATTAGATATCTCATTTGTTTACATTTCTATAGTTCATACCTTTTTCATTTATTCTGTTTGACACTAGAAGAAAAGCCGTTCTTAAGTTTTTGACTGCCTTTCTTATAACGTGCAGAAAATGGAGATCGAGTAGCTGGATTTCTGTTTGAACCTATACAGGGAGAGGCTGGGGTATGTCTGCTCTGAAATTGAATATTTATAAATTTGTGAATGCATACAATATATGTTAAAAGGACATAAAACATGTGGCGGGTATAGTCTTCAGATATGCCTTACTTCTTCTTTGTTTTTCTTATTTCCCTACAATTTATGCTCTTTTCTGGAGCGAAGTATTTACAGAGAGTACAACACAGGTAATTCACTTATTATAGAAAACCTTGTAATATGGAACCAGGTGGCAATCTTTAAGCATTCACAAAAAGGTGTTCATATATTCTTTTATTGACAGATATGAATAGCAAGCATTACCTACATATTGTCATACCCATTTTGCGTTTGGTTATTTTCCTTTTCATTGCTTTCAAAATTTAGGAGACCATGCAAAGAGATCCATATATTAACTAGAAATCTTATAGTATAGAGTGTTCTGACAACATTCACTGTAAGGGTTGCTTTCCCACATCTCAGATTTAGGATATTTATATGATTCTTCCATTCTTTTCCAACTTCCTAAGAAGAATTGTATTTTTTGTTGGTAGGTTATAATTCCACCTGATGGTTATTTAAAATCTGTCCGAAATCTTTGCTCAAAATATAATATTTTAATGATTGCTGATGAAATACAATCTGGCTTAGCACGATCAGGAAAGATGCTGGCCTGCGATTGGGAAGAAGTACGACCAGATGTAGTGGTAAGCTTTCAGCTTCCTTTTCCTTTATACGGTTGATACTTTTTTTTGGCTATGGCAGAAATTTTTGCATCTTTTCTTGTATTTTGAACTCGTATGGTTACTTGAACCGAAGCATGACTATGTAATTGCATATTAGATCTCTTTAGTTCACAGTTGGTTCTTACATACGTGTAAACCAAGAGTCAATACTCAAACTAGAATATGCAGAAAAAATTATATAAGAACTAATTGATACAATTAAAAAATTGTCCATTCTTAGCCTACTTGATAATATATAACTCGTAACACTCCTCCTGAAGCTGGAGCACATATATTCAACAGATTCAGATTTGAACATAAAGTTATAAAACTCTCTTTACTTAAAGCTTAGACCATCCATATGCCGAACAGCATTCAAGAGATGCTTTAACCTCAATCCAATGTAATATCTTTATTGTCCAAAAAAACACATTTACTTTAGGATTTAGTATTCATGTATTAAGAATATCAGTTTTTGCTTTTAGTTCTTCTACTGCAGTTTTTGTCAAACTATTAGTTATTTGTTTATAATGGGTTCATGTAATTTATCATACCATAGACGACTCTAAAATGTTAACATATTTAGAACTTTAATCTTTTTTTTCTTCGCTTATTTATTAAAAATCAGATTTTAGGAAAAGCATTGGGTGGTGGAGTCATACCTGTAAGTGCAGTTCTTGCTGACAAAGATGTGATGCTTTGTATCCAACCTGGAGAGCATGGAAGGTGCACAATTATAGCCTTTTCTTTTGTAACCTATTTCATAACCTGCTAACTGAATTAAAAGAATTCTTTTTTTTCTTTTTTCTTTTTTTCTTTTTTTTTTTCTTTTTCCTTCTCATCCCTTCAGTTTTCTAGTCACTCAGCTGAACTAGAGTTGAAATATTATTTTTCATAATAAGCTGAAGTTACCTACAAAATCAATAAGATACTGAAATGACATGTGTCCACATCTAATTGGAAATTTCCTAATACTAGTTATTAGAGGGGCTTTGTATGGAATACCTTTTTACTTGTTTCTTGCCAGAACTTTATTATAGTCTGTTTTGGTTATTAGAGAAGTTTTGTCTCTGCTTCCATGTTGCTGATAGGAATTTGAATAACTTTTTTCAGGTGACGAATGATGTTTTCATTCCAGCAAAAGAATAAACGACTTTTAATTTCTATGTCTGATCTATGATGACCAGAACATGAAATTTGATTCTGTTTTTCGAATTATAATTGTTANAACTTTATTATAGTCTGTATTGGTTATTAGAGAAGTTTTGTCTCTGCTTCCATGTTTGCATGTTTGCTGATAGGAATTTGAATAACTTTTTTCAGGTGACGAATGATGTTTTCATTCCAGCAAAAGAATAAACGACTTTTAATTTCTATGTCTGATCTATGATGACCAGAACATGAAATTTGATTCTGTTTTTCGAATTATAATTGTTACTCTTATTCTTGCTATTATTATTATTGTTGTTATGTGTGTGATGATAGGGTTTCTTTTACAGTTTTATTTATGTATTTATTTATTTATTTATTTTATTTTATTCCTCCACCCCCCTCCCTCCTCCTCTTCTTTCCCTTCTGTTGGAATATTTCGTACAAGAGCTCACCTGTTCTTATATATTGTTATTTATAGTACCTTTGGGGGGAATCCCTTAGCCAGTGCAGTTGCTATTGCTTCACTTGATGTGATCAGAGATGAGAAACTTGTTGAGAGGTATCAAATTCATTACTTAGATCAAGATGAGTTGAATCAATTTTTGAATATGATGACTAGACAGTATTAAACTATGGATAATGCATTGTTTTTCAAAGTAATGGTTTTCAAATTTGTGCAATAGAAACTTTAACATGCTAATCTACAACTATCTAGTTTCATGGTGAAGCTTAATGATGTATCCTATAGTCTTACTTCTCTCAATTTTATATTTTGCGATTCACATTTAAATTACAACATAAGAAAGGAAAACTTATTTAAATAGCAGCAGCATTAATCTTTTGGAAATTAGATGGCAATGAAGTTATATTAGAATTAAATTTAAACAGGGTTATAAGGTTATAAAGGCAAGGCTTTGATGAAAGAGGGTTTACTTTTACCTTCTTTATTTCTGTATTCTTATAATTCGAATGTAGTTTTTTTTCTTTTCTTTTTGTTTACCATCTAATAAAATCAATGCAGAAATTATATTTCTACATTCTTTGTTATCCTACAGATCTGCTCAAATGGGAGAAGAGCTTAGGAATATGCTAGTTAAGATTCAACAGAAATTCCCTAACTATATAAAGGAAGTTCGTGGAAGAGGTTTGTTCAGTGCTGTGGAGCTCAATAGCAAGCATCTGTTACCAATTTCTGCTTATGATATCTGCCTTAAGTTGAAGGAAAGAGGAGTCCTTGCCAAGCCGACACATGATACTATTATTCGATTAACTCCTCCATTATCAATGAGGTAAATAAGTTTGCAAAATCATGCAAGCAGCTTTAGTATCTTTTTAAATCATATATGAAAACCATTTAAAATTTTATACACACAAAATAAGGGCTTGCTTAATGGAAGACGTTTATAGTTCATGTAAAAATTTACAGAAATATTGGTGACTGGACATAATTCTGTGAAGTGATTCAGAAATCAAATCTTACTTATTTCCAAGTGTTAACAATTTGTAGATGCTTGCCCTTGTACTTTCTCAAAGTGGCCCTGGACCATGCTGAGGGTTTTTCTCTTTTCTTCTGTTATATTGTTTGGGTCATTTTATGATTATCAGCATCTTCTTTTATTTCAACATAGCAAGTACAACATGGGATTGTTGGGTGTAAATGTACTTTAACATTGATTGCATGCATATATTCTAGGTGTTATATGCCTACTTCCTCCATTAACATTGATTACTTGTGGTGAAATTGATTACATATATCTGATGCTTTCAGATGTAGATGTGTGTGAATAAATTCTAGAGGAAGTTCAATGCATATATGCAGACCTCAGTAATCCAACTTAAGTAATGTACAAAACGTTGTGCCTGATTTTATTTCTCTATATATTATTAATTTTAAATTAACTTTTTAAACTTTCAGTTTGGATGAGCTCCAAGAAGGTATTAATGCACTTCGTGAAGTTCTTGAACTTGATCTACCACAGGTGCAGAAGACAGAAACACAAAATATCTCCTCAGTTGCTCCTAGCATATGTGATCGTTGTGGACGAAATTTGTATGGTTCTCCAAATGTAGATATCTAAAGTTGGAATTACATGTAATTTTCTCTCTTTCTTTTGCAAGGCAATTGCTTGCTGAATTTATGGACTTTTTTCCCTACAATAGCATAGGTATCCATAGAATTTACGTCTCTTCTTTGACTTGTCCAATGCTCTCCTCTCCTCTACTGCCCACCCCTTTTCCTTTTTGTTAGTTTCTGAGACGTTCATGTCAATCTAAACTACATGTTCACAGAAGAGAGAACTACAATGATGCAAAACTAATTTAGTTGAATAAGCTCTTCATGTTCACCCATCTACTTTTTTTATTTTAATTCCATTTTGTAAGTAATCCACGGTTTAGTTTTAACATTAACAAGATACTGATTGACAAGATGATTTGTGGTAATGATAAATAATTTTCTTTTCCCATGCTATTGCAGATCTAGTTTGATGGGCAATGTGGCTTAACAAATAAATCTCTTAAGTGTTTCAGACTAAAAATGGGCCTCCTTCCAATTTGTGAAGTGTTATAAATAGAAGCACGGAACCTGATCCAATCCAAATGTGCTCCTCGAAAGAAAGAGTGAGACCATTTTACAACTTCTAATTAGAAGCTTTACATGGGTTGAGAGGCACTTGAAAGGCAATTTTAAATGTCTATCACTTTTAATAATCTCTAGTTTCCATATGATTTACAATTGTACTCAATATGCTCTATGTCATTTTGAAAGTTGCTCACCGCACGTGAGCTCATGGCCCTCTAATAGGTTTAGTTAATTAATTAACTTAATCACACACTTAATATATCTTTCTTTATGTGATTTTTTTTTTTTTTAATTTGTCAGCTGTTTGATCCTAGATGAATTACCATTCAATCAAGGTTTTGTTTGGAGCATATTTCTTTTTCTATTCTGGTTTCTTTATTTTCTTTACTTTATGGAATTCTGCAACCTTGTCATATATGTATTTCTTTTCTTTAATCCTAATTATTCGTCGGAGGAAGCATGTTGGAGACACAATAATGCAAAGCTTTTGGTGGTTTTGTTATTATATATATTGCAGAGGGACAGGTTGAGACTTTGAGAAATAAAAAAGTTTATTGTAGAAGGTTCATGTTAGCCCTTCCATGAGAGAGAGATTGAGAAGCTTATTAAATTGGGAAGAGTCTAGACACATCAAATAAAAGCTTAGCTGGATTTCATTACTGTATTGTGGCTAGTTGTTGGAAAAAGCTTAGCTGGATTCTGATTATCTTGTATATATAAAGAAATTATATGGACTTTGTAACTGGTCAGCTTCCAGTAGACAATGTGCCCTAAAATATTCACTTAATTTCATGATTTTCTTTACTTGTTCTTCAATATTATTGTATGGCCTAGATTGTTAGGCATTATTATTATTTAGAATGATTGAATATGTGCCAGGTATTATAATATTTTTATAAAGATTTGCTCTGAGTATCGTGAAATGAGGATCTGATCTGAACTTTGATGATGACCAAAAGTTATCTATATACATAAAGATATGAGTTAATTGCCAATGAATAAGTTTATTGTCTCTCATTGCTAAAGCTCATCGTCATGTCTCTAAATGCTACTAGTAGTATTGTATGTTGCTTAATTTACTCCACCTTTTACCTTGAGAGTAGGTTTCTTTTTTTTAATTGTTTTTTTTTTTGGCTGGCTAGGTAGAGTTTTAATTTTAAATAACTGAGCTGCCCCCAAATAGATTATATTTCAAAAGTAATTAAAGGGTGAAAGTTGAATTTTGTTTCTCTTTGTGCGTGTGTGTTTTTTTATTATTATTATTATTATTATTGGTAATTTTGGTGTTTAATTTTGATTTTTTTATATTTTATTTTGTGGTTAGTGCAAATAAGATCCATGTGGCCAGCTGCTGGATGCTTTAAAGATTACATGTAAAATTGAAAAGGAGAGGTAATTATTTGAGGAACCCAGATAATTTCTAAATTAATCAAGCCCACTTGCCCTTTAGACTTTTAAGAGTGTAAATTTCCAATGCAGTATATGTAACAGTACAAATTAATAAATCCACTTTCGTGATTTTATTATTCTATGTCATGTAAAAATCTATATGCATTCAACAATCACTATAATATTAGTAAAGATGATACTGTATACTTGTTTTTCTCTAGTTTATCCTTAATTATCACAATCTTATTTTATTTTTATTTTTGGAAAAAAGAGAAGTGTACGTGGGCCTCTAGAACATGAGGTAGGTGGTTATTTTAATTTGCAAAGAGAAGGAAAGTGTCACTTCCAATGTAAATCAAATCGTTTACAAATATATTCACCCAAAAAAAGAAATCGTATACAAATATTCTACTAGAATCTGTGTGTGATTCATTCATGGTGGAGAGAGAATAGGGATCTTTTAATTCAGTTTAGAATAAATTTAGAAAGGTACTGAATTAATTAATGGAGAATCAACGCAGATTGCTTGTGAATTCACCTGCCCCATAACGAAGGCTGCATTAAAAGATGATCAGGCTATAAGAACATATATATTACTCGGTTAATTAATTACCCTTGTGTTAAATGTTTAATATTTAATATATCTTTTTTATCTAACAGAAAACTGAACACTTTGTTTGGGGATGCCAAACAGGATACAACTAAAGAAAAGCTGTTGTTTATCGATTCTGTTTTGCTTTTCAGTGGTTGCCGGGTTTAAAACAATAGGTAAAGAAGACAAAAATAAAGGTATAACAAGAAATACTTGAATATATGTAACAATTTTCAGTGCCAAAAAATAAAAATCTATAACCTTTATTTTGATGACTTGTAACCCATCTAAATTTATTACAGGATGAGGATCGCAATTCAACGTCAAACCCAAAAACAAAAAGAAAAGGAAAAGTTAAAAAGGAAAATCAATCAATATTGATAAAAACCAGAGAAAATGAGTGGAGCTTTTGGGGATGAAACAGACAGCTGATAAGGTTTTTAATCTGATTTTGTTATTCTCCGCGTGAGTAGTGACTAGTGATCTTCCATTTCTAACTCTACCCATCAAATTTCACTAACATGGTTTTCTCTGTTTAAAAGTTTCAATAAAACCATGTTTTTTTTCTTCTTTTCCACAGAGTCAGGGAGGTGATTTATTTTTTTTATTTTTATTTTGGGTAAAAGAGTCAAGGAAGTGAATTATATATGCAGAGGACCCAATTCTCATAGGCATAATCTTGGGTAGGGCAACAGATCATCTTCCTATCATATTGTCAATTTTGTCATGCATAGGGAACCTAAATTAAAAGCTTGAAAGCTACTTTTGAACTTTATAATGTAAAGGAAAACATTAGGCCCTCCAATAGGTCCATACCCACCATGAAAGAAAAACACAACCAGAGGAAGACAACCTTCCCCTTTCAGGGTCCCACATTACCTTTCCCACTAGAGTCATTTAGAAACTTGGCATACATGCACACTATGGGCAATGGGGAGGGAAATTAATTCCACGACACAGACAGTTGAGCAATAAATGTTGAAAACCAGGAAAGGCCAATAAAGGGAAAAGTTTGCTATAGCAGGGGAAGGAACAATTACAAAAGTTGTGAGTGTGGTGCCCAATTTGTGCTTTTGATATATAATATTTACATATATTATATACCCATGACTCTTTTGGTTGCTATATCTTTGATGAACTTTTCTTTTTTAAGGTGGTCCACTTCCTCTTTGTTATTTATAGTGACCTTATTGTCTACAAGAAAAGTGGGGGGAGGAAGGGAATGTATATACCTTGTTCACAACATGATTATCTCCAAATGGATGATGCAACACCCAATGAGTGTTAATTGGATATCACTATTATGAATCATTAGGTGAATGATGTTCCATTATGTGTATATATTAATGGGTGAAAATCTAATGATGTGACAATGTTGTATCCACGTATAACAGAAGGTGAAAATTTATTTATTTTGATAAAAATGTACAACTTTATTGAAAAGGAGATAGGCATCTTAATCAACCATTAAAATTGAGTTTTTATCACTTAATTTTGTATGGACTTAATTCAGAAAATAAACCATTAAGATTGAAGTGGCATCATTAGATGAAAAATTACCCTTATGATAGACAAAAGAAAGATCTTAATTTTGAAGCACTTGATTGGAATTGGTGTAACATAAGATGAATTGAATATGCAACAATCATATTAGCTTTGTATCCAAAATCTGGTAAACAAAAAATTGTTTTGATCCAGTTATAAGAGGGAGTAGTAATGGCTAATGGGTACAGATCTAGTGTCATCCGAGTATAAAAGTACCCGAGCCTAGAAAATAAAATTGACCCAGTTAAATTTTTCATAAGTAATCTAACATACATACATACTTACTTACTTACTTACTAGAGGATTATGTCCTGGTAATGAATTTTTGTCCTTTCTGAAATAGAAATATTAGGTATACCTTCCAAAAGTCTTGGCTATAGTCTCTTTTGATGTTACATGTTTGGTGTAAAATGTAATCCAACAAAATATATGTAATTAACGATTAAATAGTTATGAGGAGTAGGTCTAACATTTCACCCAAAAAAAAAAGAGTAGGTCTACCTAATTTAATTCTGTCCAATAAGTAGGGGGGAGAGTTTGCTTCATCGAGTTTTATGGTACGGGCATCGTATAATCGATCTTGCAACTCGTGTAAACTAAAATATAATATTGTTAACTTTCAATTTAAGAATGAAATGTTTCTTCAAAAAAAGCTAAACTCAATGCAAGGTGAAAATAATTCTTAATAGATAAGGTATAATATTGGTAAATAGCTATATTATTCCTTCTTTTTTCATAAATTAATCCCAAATGCCGACAAATCTTATGATAGAGAAATATACTTATTTACTTTTATGCCTTCTAACTTTTAAAGTGTATAACAATTTATCTTTTAATTTTTAAAATTGATAGTCATATTTTTATTAATTTTAAATTTTATCGTCATTAATTTTATCGTCATTAACTATTAAATAATGATGATTTATCTTCCACGTGTTTTTCACGTACAA
>QANX01005922.1:0-34615 GCA_003254975.1 Ochetophila trinervis
CAAATTTCTACAGATAAATACTATTCAATAGTTTTTATTTATTATATTTTTGGATAAAACTTAAAGCTTTAAAGTTTCCCTCATAGGAAGGTCTCTATATTAAATTAATTTGATTCACTTCCAAGAACTAGGAGACAAATTAAAAAGAGGCTAATATAAATTATGGGGAGGAAGCTTCTGTAGAAAAAATTGAGTGTCTTTTTCAATTATAAATATTGAGCTTAATTTGCGTTAACGTTTTAAAGACAGAGAGGCCGGGAGAAACAGCAGCGAAGCATAGAAAAAAGGTGGAAATTTAGAAGAAGGCATTAAATTAGTGCCAACAATTACCCAGAAATTGCTAAGCACTAGCGGTCTCTCATGACCTTTTCCAATATTTTTTGGTCGGTTTATGATGAGGTTCGTTATTATTATATGTATGTCTTCATCTTACGACCACGTAGCCCTCAGGTTTTGTTATTTTTGTATATTATATATAAACTAAACTTGTTTAAGTGTTTGGTGTATAAGTTCATGACAACTAAACGAATAAATGAGAAAAAAAATTATGAAAATTGGTGGAAAGTTTAAGATATATGGACTTAATAATATATATATATATATATATATATATATATATATATATCAAGCTCTTATTATGTCGATCTGATGGTTTTACTATGAAGGTTTTTTTTTTATTTTTTTTTCTAGGCTATGTTTATTTAGTTGGACTGGATTGAACTAATTTTGTTCATTGTTTGTTGCTAAATTTACAGTGTGAACTGGATTATAAAATCCAATTATATATAGACTTTGTTTTCTGGACTATTTAGTTATACTAAATAGATTAATTATTTCTGTATTATTTTCGAATAATATAAGATAAATATTATTGACAACAACAAATATAGAATTAGATTAAAATATTATCATCCCATCCTATCATATCTTATTAAATCTCAGCCTATTTTATCCTAATTTATTTAGTCATTCTAATCCTGTCAAATAAATAAGCTCTTAGATCATTTCAAAAGCTAAGATTTAAAAAAAATAAAATTGCCAATGGTCATCTTGATCTCTATAGGATTCACTTTACCAGAATGAAATTTTAGTATATCACAAACCATATTTGGTTAATAAATAAATGTTAAATTTGAACCCTTAACATGATCCAAGTGCTAATAATTTAATACTTGATGTTAAAACTATCAAATCTTACTCTCTCCCCTCTCTCTCTCTCTATATATATATATAATTAATCTGACTCTCTTTCTCTCTCTCTATATATATATATAATTTTGCTATAGTAAACTTGCATGCCCATGTTACCATGGATGTACCCGGTCAAATATATCTAGTGTTTACATATAATTGAGTAATATATATAGATGGTGGATTACATGTATTTTAACCTTAACTTGGGCATGCAGGACTATATGGACTTGTTTGTTTAGTGGGACCAGACAGGTCTGGATGGGATGAGATGAAAAAGGATGGGAATGCATATGATGGGATGAGAACTTTTCAGTCAAATTCTATGTTCTTTGCTGGAGCTGTTCGAGCGGTCCGAGTGCCAGGCTTGTTGATATTTCAATTATTCTAGGCCTATATTAATTTCCCATCTCATTCTATATAAACCCAACTATATCTACGTGTAGGATTGGTTAGTCCAATCTTTATTAGTGTAGAGCCTAATTAGTACACATGATCGAATTGTGTCATATATGAATGATAGGGTTGGATTATATTAGATAGAACATGATTGAATATATTTAATATTGTAATTTGTTTAGTGCAGTTTCAGATTAATATCATATATTTAGTGCAGTGTCAAACTTGATTATATTTAAGTTTAATAAATGTTAAAATATTATATATTTTTTGAAATATAATTCAAATAAAAACCTATAAAAATTATATATTTATGGATTGTTATTGATTTTAGATTTTATTTATATTAAAAACCAGGTTTTCATTTTTTTTATGGATGTTATTTCATGATTCATTTCATTCCCTTTATGTATAGAATTTTAATGCAATTAATTGAAAAAAATATGAAAAGAAAAAAGAAAAGGCTAACCAACAACACCAACACAACATGTGATCACGCCAAGCATTTTGTGGGTAAATCTCTAATCCAATCTGGTTATTTCCCTCTTAGCACCAAAGTCAAAATATCCATTAATAATCTCTGAGACTGGTACTGCTTGATAATAATGAGGACAAATAATAACAAAATTTCATGGCGGCGAGCGTAGAAGAAGTTGCAGCAATATGTTCTCACTGGTTTGTTATGATCGTTGACATTAGCAAGGGTCTATGAACAATAAAAAAATAGAGAGGAGCTACTGACGACTGTCTAGAAAAAAAAATAGCTACACCAACACAAAGATGGTCGTCGGAGATGATCGCCTTAGAAGATGGATTCAAGGTTGGGTTTATTTCTGGTTTAAGGAGGCAAGCTTTATCCTTGTCCTTTTTTTTTATTTTTTAAATCCTACATAAGAGATATGGATTGATAATCCAATGGTGGAGATGATATAAGATGGGCTCAGAATTTTATAATCCTATGCTTCCTTAACACCAAACACAGAATAATAAATGGACTCAGGATTATAGTTGAATCTCCTACTCTTATCCTGTGTACCAAGTGCTACCGTAAAGTTGTTGAGTTGGATTATTATAGTACAATCCCACATAAAAATATTTACAAACAAACATGGGACAAATTTTTTCCTGTCCAATCTCGACAAACAAACAAAGGGGCCTTTATATATGAAAAATATTATATATAACGGTTATGTCATGTCATTCGTATTATTTCCAATCATTAATCATGTGCAATATAATTTTAATAATTTATAATTATGTGTGAGGTCATACAGCGATAGATTAATTAAAATATATAAGTCTTACATAAATATTGTTACGTGTTCAATAATTTATGAGTGGATTGTTATACTTTATCATCCATACGAAGGTTGTATATAAAATTCTCATATATGTTGTATTTGTATATGTATATACTTAAGGCTGTGAGATGCTAGGGATTGAATTACGTGGTACTTCTAGAAACACGGGAACCATGGCCGTACGTCGGATATATCGACCAAAAAGAAAAAAAGAAAAAGTGATGGCTAGATATTTGAGTTACGCAATATATATCCTAATCCTAATATTTTTCGGCGTTTCCATGAAGTTTCTATTTGATTTAACAAAAAAAAAAAAAAAATTAAAAAGACTAAGTAAAAGGACTAAACGTCTCGTCACGAACTTCTTTTTTGCCTATAAATATGTCAAAAAAATACAAGTGCTTTACACAATATCTTTTTCTGTTTCAGATCGTGTCTTTGTCTTCCTTTGTGCCTCCTCTTCTTCGGACATTTATTCAGTCGCCACTCTTACCAAACCAGGTAACATATATTTACTGCATATACAAATAAAAGCAATTATCTTTCCGATTATTCAATCAGTACTTTGTGCTTTATTTGTTTTGTTTTTGTTTTAATTCTATAACCGGTTATGTAAAATGTAAAAGTGTGCATTGGTTACGATCTAATTTATTTTAGAAATAACCAATCCGATTCAATTAGTGATTGATTTTTTTTTCTATCCGATCCGATCTATACATTAAATCAAATCCAATCAAATCCAATTAGTAATTGGATTTGATCGGTTTTGTTAATTGGTTTGGCTTCAACTTTTATTTAATTTTTTTAGATTTTTTCAAATTTAATTTTTAAGTATTTTTTTTACTTTGAATATTTGACGTTTGAGCTATTTTTTATACCAAAAATTTGTTGTGCTTAAATTTTATTTAAAAAATTATGTTTTTTTTCAAAACCTAACACATAAAGTGCCCACTAAGTAATCCATAAAAAATTTTTTTTTTTCAAAACTTAACACATAAATGATTAAAAAAATAACATTACAAATAAACATATTAAACTAAAATAAAACAAAACAAAATTACTACACTAATACAATAATCGAATAATCAAACAACAAATTTAAGCTAATATAACAAAGCCTACATACCAATAATATTAAACTAATTGCTATATGTTTTGTAAAAAAAAAAAAAAATTGGTCGGTTCAAATTGGATCGGTTTTTACAACCTTGAACCGAACCGAACTGACCTTCGGTTTTTTATTTTTCAAAACCAATCCAATCCAATTACACTAAAATAACCAATCCAAACAGATTGGATTAGATTGGATCGGTTGTTTTAATCGGTTAGTCAATTTTTTTGCAAACACCTAGTAAAATGTACTAGCTTAATTGTTTGGATGTTTATTTCCTTGGGAAAGTAAAATTTTAAATTAATTATTATTATTATTATTATTATTATTTTTTATATCACAGATCGATATTTTAGTTTTTATATTTCATTTCATTTCTTGAAAATAATGTGACGCTCCCTTATATTTTAAATTTTTTATTTATTTATTTATTGAGAGTTTCGTTAATATAATCATTTTTTGCCACTCGAGGAATATTTTCAGCTACAAATCAAAGATAGAAAGAAATAAGAGGTTTACGTGATGTTGGAAGTAATTCCTTGTTGACTAAGCTAAGTTTAAAAAGACTCGGTTTTTCCATATCTCTCACTCTCCCCATAGTTAATTAACGTTGTTCTTAATTTGAAACTTTAATTTGGACAAGTCAATCCTATTTTCTAATATTTATTCATATCCAATACTAATATAATAAACTAATAATTATCACGGTTCATTAATTTATATAGCGGATATTTAGTATTCTGTTCAACCTATGATTAATTTATGAATTGTTGAAACTGATGTCATTTTCCTCCCCCCATATTTTTTGTTTTTTGTTTTCACTTTTCTATCACCAATAATTAAGTTTCCAAATATTGTCTTTGAGAATTGCATTAATATAATCATATGATATTTAGAAATTAAAATAATATTTTCGGCTACAAATCAATATAGAAAGAAATTTAAGGTTTTTCGTATTTTAACAATGATACTGACAGTTATTTTTTCTCGTTGACAAAACTAATTAGCTAGCTAGTTTTATTTTTAAATTAAATAAAATAGATTTTGTTTTTCCATCGCTCTTTTTCATTATTATTTAATTTCCTTTTCATTTTTGATACATTCAAACTTGCATGTCAATATATTTTCTAAAATTCTCATATCTATGGGAAAGATGATGCTAGCTTCTATAATGTGTGTGCGTATATATACATATATGTATATATAAAATATATCAATAATGCTATGAGTACTCAATTGTTTACCAATAATATTAACTACAGCTGATTTATGCATGTCATGTACGACGAACTTAAAGTTTTTAAAATCCAGCTCAAGTATAAGAAATCAAATGTCAAAATTTAAGATATGAAGTTAAAAAAAAAATTAGGTTTCCTAACTAAGGCTCACTATATATTTATATCCCTAGACTTTTTGCATTTGGGACAAACTTTTATCATATTTCAGCCCAAAATGATAAAACCGAATGTTAAAATTTATGATAGATTAATTGTGTGTGAATATTGTTGGATTTATGATCTTGGTCCCACTTGAGATATTATCTTATTTGATAATTCTCTCTGTATTTCAATTTAATTTAAATTTGATTATAAGATAATTTGTTATCTGATATAATTAAATTATTGATAAGATAAAATCTAGATAACAGTGATTAAGTCTGTTAAGATTTTATTTTAAATTTTAAATTGAGAATATTAGTTTGTTTGGGTTTCTATCATTTGTACGTACAAATATTAGAAAGAATCCAGAGAACAAACTGATTCAATTAATTCAGAGAGAATACGTAAAAAAACATCGAGTGAAAATATTAGAGAAAATATTCATTCTCTAATATTTCGGTTTTATTCCCTGAGATACAATAGAGTCCACGCTCTGCTGTACTATCTGAGATTAGTCCTGGAAGATCTAGCAGATCCGGTGGTAGATCCCAGTAGCAGTGGTAGATCCAGTAGTAGATCCGGTGGTAGATCCCAGTTGCAGATCCGGTAGCAGACCTGGTGATAGCCTATAGATCCAGGTGCAGATCGTAGATCCGGTAGAATCATTATACCACGCATCAAATACAGAAAGTCTGCGAGGTATTTTGTTTTATTTTTCATATGATTCAGTCACATATTTTCTTATGGGTTATTGATTTTATGCTTCCGCTAAATATATTTTTCTTACAATTATATTGTCTGACTATTATATATTCAAGTATGAAATCGAAATGCAAAAATTAGACAATTTATAAAGGGATAAGTGACTAAAAACTTTTGATGACTTATTTATCAATTAACAATTTATTTATCACTTAATTTTAGCTTTTGGATTTGATATTCAAACATAATAAATATCAGATATACCTAATAATAGTATCACTGTATATAGTATTGCAGCCTTGATCAGCAAGTATGAAAATAACGGAGTTGGAGCATCCGAGCCACCCCGATCACATGCTGACACTAAAATCTTCGGACGCAGCTTACATGTGCGAGGGATGCAAAGAGCTAGGTTTGGGTCCATGTTTCGAGTGCCAAGACTGCAACTTCCATCTCCATGAGGAATGCGCAATGCCTTCCAAATCCTCCTACCACCCACATTTCAAAAGGTGCGAGTTTACATTTCGCGAGGAAACATATAACGGAGGTAGATACTGCGATGCATGCGGTAAAGATGTGATGGGGTTTGTGTACCAATGCACACACGACAATGCACACGATCTCCACCCATGCTGTCTTAAGCTCCAACGCAAAATCATCGCTGGTGACGGTTTAGTGCTTCGTCTTTCCGACAAGGTTCCGTCGAAATGCCTTAAATGCAATAGCAGGGAAATTTCGAGAGGGATTAAGGGTTGGTCCTATGTTTCCTCTTGCGGTGAATTTTGTTACCATGTTGCTTGCGTGAAGGACTTGGTTCTTGAAAATTGGAGAAATGGATATTTTGATGGAGACAAGAATATTAACAGTGTTAGTGCTCAGACAAGCAATAACTTCGCATTGATGCAGATTGGTGGTCCATCCAATCAGGTGGCACAGACAGGAGGTCGGATTGGGAGTAAAGCTAAGAAGTTTTGGAGGATAGCCAAAATGGTTCTCAAACTTATTATTTCAGCCATTTTTGGTGATCCAACTGGTGGGATTGCCATGATTGTTGAAGCTTTGGTTTCTCCGTAGTAGTTGTACAGTTTGAGTGAAAGATAATGGTAATTTTTTTATTTTATTTTATCTTTTTGTTTTTCTTTTTGCTATGAAAAGGAGAGGTTAATTAAGATATTTGCTTGGTTGTGTTGCATAATGTAAAATATTCGTTTGCCGTTCTTACTTGTAATATGTATATGTATATGTGTATGTATATGTATATGTATATGTATATGTATATGTATATGTATATGTATATGTATATGTATATGTATAATATACAGTCAATATATATAGAGTTGTGTCGTGTGTACTCCTAATGTAAAAATAGTTATAATTTTTTAATAATTTTTAATATATATAGGTGGTAAATATTAATATGTGATGATAGTTTAATTAATTACTTTTCTCAGACAACAATAGTAAATTCGATTACCTTATACCTCAATAAAAAGATAATAAGAAAATTGTTTGAAAACAAATACATTAATAATTACATTCTTCATCATTAATTTCTTGATTATTTAGTATATTAATTAACAGTAGTTGGGTGAAGGGAACACATAAGCTCTATATTATTTAATGTATTTTCAATAGATTTAATTAATGTTAGAACCTTAATTTAAGCAATCAATAAATTTGTTGAAAATTCAATGGGATAAGTGGGGCTGCTTTTTTTTTTTCCTCCAGAAAAATGCTAGATCTATCAAATTTATTAACTAAATTTATGAAATTTAATAATGATTTTGTTTGTTAATAGTTTATAAATTAATAATGCTCTACAATGATAGATAAATCTAATAAAATAAAATAAATATTTTATTTACACTTCTTAAAGTTTGGGGTAATTATAAAAGCATCCCTCAATTTTTCAATTATACCATCTACACTCAATGGTCTTCACTCTCTCTCCTATGTGGCATTCTAAATTATTTTTAGAATAAATTATATTCTAGGCATCTGAACTTTGTCGCGAGTTACAAATAGATACCTATTTTTTTTTGTAATTTTATATTCGAACTTGATTTTTGCGGCATCGTTAATACCTGAAAGTGGTTCTGTTTAAATTCCTTCGTTAACCCGCACGTGATGTGTCACGTGGTAAATAGAGAAAGAGTAGACATGGTCTTTTCACCTCTGTCTTCTTCTTTCATCCTCTCATACACGATTTGCAGAGGTCAAATTTGGTTGAATGTTTTACATACATAGATGAGGTCATATCCAAAACAGATTTACAAAACCCCCAAAAATTTGAGCTAAATCATGCATTTGCTTATCAACTATCCATACAAATCCAACTAACATTACCTAAAACAGAAAAATCCAACAAATAAATTAAAATGTACAATTTCATTTTTAATTTTACAAGCCACCATAGAAACAAAAAACATAGAGCTTCCACTTACCAATTTCATCAAATATGTCTAAAAATTATAACAATGCTAAAATCTAGAATCCATTTAGACAAAAAATCACACATTTATAGCTAAAATTTAGAACAAAAAGGGTTAGAAAATCACACACTTACAGTATACTTGTTGAACTTATTAAACCTCATTCCTAGGTTGTTCTCCATCCATTAGGTTTTTTGAATGCTTGGGCTTCCACAGTAGCACAATATAAGCTCTAACATTTGACTTCACCATTAATGGCATCCATTAAGAGCTTTAATCGTTATTTTCATAGTGTACTTTTGGGATTTTGATGCAAAGGTTAGCGGGCACAATTTTTTGCCCTAACTCAATTTCTTGTAGTTTTGACCTCTGCAAATTGTGTATGAGAGGATGAAGGAAGAAGACAGAGGTGAAAAGACCATGTCTACCCTTTCTCTATTCACCACGTAACACAGCACGTGTGGGTTGACAGATGAATTTAAAAAGAATCGCCTCCAGGTATTAACGTTGCAGCAAAAATCAAGTTCGGATACGAAATTGCAAAAATAAAAAACTAGGTACCTACTTGTAACTCGCGAGAAAGTTTAGGTACCTGATGTGTAATTTACTCTTATTCTTATGCACTTAGAAAAGTTAAATGAACTTTGAAATACTTTGCAAAATATTCTAAAACACTTTGCACTTAGAAAAGTTATTCTTATGCAAGTTTTCAATTATACCATCTACACTCATTGGACTTGGTTTGTGCTTCTTTTTCTTTTTGCAAAATATTTTTTAATGTTATTTAAACTATGTCTAAATGCACTTTAGTACCTTTTAAAATTGAATTTGTTCACATAGGGGTCTCTACAATTAATTTGTGCAATTGATACATTCTAAATTGAAAAAAGTTGCATATTTGTCCAATTTAGTTAAGATTGATAAATTCCGTCAACTTATAAGTTACGTGCAGAACACGTGACCCTCAAAATTGATTTTTTCATTTTTATCATACCAAAAATTTAAAAAACATGAAAGAAAAATTGAAATTCATTAATGAATTTTCTTTCTAATTTTTAATATTTTTTTTTAAGTTTTTGCTAAAATTATAAATGAAAAAACTAATTTTGAGAGTAACTTATTAAGCACATGACTTTTAAGTTGATGAATTCATCAATTTTAACTAAATTGGATAAAAGTATAATTGTTTTTTCAAATTATAGGGTACTAATTGTACAAATTAGTTTTTTTTTTGATAAAAATTGTACAAATTAGTTGTAGAGACCCTATGTGAACAAATTCAATTTTAGAAGGTACTGAAGTACTGTTGTGGGGATTTTTACCCACCATTTAGGCCCAATACCTAGTAATCATGGGTAATAAATTAAATACCCAACAATGTGGTGGACCACCTAAGCCCAGAGAACTTCCTAAGCCCATAAACTTGGGTAGAGACACTTGTCTCCCATCTGGGACATCAGGCCATCAGTGGATTAATCATGACCCTCCATGTGTAAGTTATGAGGTAAGTGATAAAAGGGGCAAAAGGGGGAAGCCGAATCTGGAGCCACACGCAGCCCAAGGCACCACCAACTCCCACCGAACCGCCACCCTCTCCCTCTCCTCTCTCCTAAAAATTCGGCTGCCTTGAGTTGGTGGATTTGGAGACCACTAAGGCATGCATTTGGGGGAATGGGAGGGGATTTGACCTTTCCATGTGATGATTACATTACCTAATAAAGCCAAGATCACTGTTCACCATCTACCTCACCTCACACAAACCGGACAGCTTCTCTCCCGCCTGGACTCTCCCAAAAAATCTTTCCTGCCCTTTCTCCTCTAAGTTTGGCTCCCCCTGCCCCCCTGTTTGACCATTTTTTCAGTCATCTTTCATTGTTTTGAGCTGATAATCAAGGGATGATCACTGACTTAAGCATCGGAGGGGAAACGCCGGCCACCACACCGGCGCCCCCCTAACCGATTTGGCTCCGGTTTTGCAGGTACCCGAGGAGCCCAGCCCGAGACGAAAAACAGCCACAACAGTAATCATCTAATAAACAACTATTAAGAGTCATTTACTTTTTTTTTCATTTTATCCAAACATAGTGTACATCACAGTTTTGGCCACCACCTCATTAGTGATCGATGAAAGCCTACAAGCTTCATTCACTCTCATCTATACATATGGTCATTTCAATCTACAATGTATTATATTTATAAAAAAAATTATTATTTGTCACCGATGATAATTATTATGATTTATACTTATTTAGTAAATATTATTTAACTACATGTAATGTTTTTATTTTTATTTTTTAAAACTACTTCTAGTTTAGGAAAGTGCATTAATAGCTTTTATGATATACTTTGTGTAGTCAAATTGCAGTTGCAAAATAGAATTATCATTTGGGTAAGTTAGAAAAATCACCCATAATGATTCTTTTGCTTCTTTAAAAAGGGATTTTCACGCTTTGGTTATGAAAATGGAATAGGTAATAAAATGGCAAAGAGAGGGAAACTGAATTGAGTGGAATGAGGTGTATGATGGGGTTGGGGAGGGGAGAATTCATTTATTTGTTTAGCTGGATCTTGGAATAATACTTGAATGAATGAACAGAAGAATAAATTTATTTTGACAAAAATACCTTTAATATCATATAACTAAATTAAAAATGTATTTTTAAAATTTCAAAAAAGAGCATAACCTTTAAATACAAACACCGCCTAAAGAATGAGAAAATCCAATTTAATTATGCCACAGTTCCATGTATGCAAAGTTGTTGATGGTCCAAGTGAGGAGAGACAAATGTCATCTGGTCTATGCATCGACGAGTGACGGTGGCTCCACCTCCACATAGTGACGTGTTCATGTGTTGGAAAACAGACGGAGTGATGGAGAAGTTTCCGTTGGTAGTTAACGGAAGGAGCATTTAAATTTTGTAATTTTGTTAAATTAAAATGTTTCTTTTTCTAATTTTTAATTTTATTTTTTCACCTGCGCAGTTCCAATTCCCTGCGAATATTCTATATAAACTCCAGCATGGCGGAGAGGAAAATTGTATTGGCGGAAAAGGTAATTCATAATCTGGATCTGAATAAAGAGGGGAAAATGGTGAGTTACAACAAGGCGGAGTTACTGAAAATGGAAGTGAACCCACCTGCAGCAGCTAATAATCCATGCCGGCGCTTCAAACCCAAAGCTGGAAGCCTATTTCCCAAAAAGAAGAAGTCGGTTAAGATGATGATTTTCCAGTCTATATCTCGGAAACTCTCTTCCGTTTTCCGCCTCCGTCCTCCGCCGGCAGCTTCCGCCGGCATCTTTCAGCCGGACAACAAGGCCGAAATCTGTGTCAAAAACGTGGAGCATAAGAAAAGCATAAAGATTCAGCCGTATCATGTTATCTGAATTTTGGTGTATCCGTTCAATCTGGTGGATTTGATGTCTTCTCTGTTGTCTGAATTTTGTTATCTGCGTCACTGTATGAGTGTTGGTTGGTTTTATGTATGCTCTTCTGAGTTAAGATCCTTCCCCTGCCTAAAATCCACGTCTGTATAAAAATACTTTGTTCTCAGTGGATGAGTTCAGAACTTAAATAAAGTACTAAACATTTTCCACTTGTTCTGCAAATTTAATACCAGGAAAAAGGCCGTATCTGAATTTTTTTACTTTATTTTTATTTTGCAATCATACATTTTATATATAATCCGATCGATTTCTTCCGCTCTATCGTCCCCCCCCGGCCGCTGCGAGAGAAACTTCAATACCACCGTTAGCTGGTACCAATACCACCGTAAGTAATTGATGCCATTTACTTAAAAATACAATATCATTCCAAATCAGCATCTTAATTATTTTTTAATTATTATTATTATTTTTTCTTTCCCAGCGGCAAAAGCAGAGAATAGAGAAAGAACTGAAAAGATAAGAAAACCGCCATTGCCAGATTGACGAGCAAGGACGCCCGAGCTCTTTTCCATTCTCTTCGTTTTGCTTCTGCAGCCACACCCACTAACCTCAAGATCCCTTTTCTTTCTCTCTCTCAAATCTGAACTAATTTTCTAGCTTTTGCTGCTCTATATATAGATATATAGCCTCTGTAAGAGGCTATATTGTAATTTTTTTTGCTGCTATATGTAATTGATGTTTATTAATTTTAACATTCAAAGATTTTAGTAAAGGCTATTTATACGTGTTCCTAAAATTCTATGTCTACTATAATTCAGTTTTGATTCCACCACTCTTCCTTCTTTGTTTTTTGCAGGGGAATTCTAGTTTTATTAAATGATGATACGTACCTAATTTGTAAAGTTTTGGTGGGTTTTAATTTTGAGGCATAGTTTGGAATCGGATGATAGTGAGCGAATGGTGTGGACATTTCAGGCTTCCTTGGATGAGGACTGAGCGTCTCTAGAAGAGAAAATATTTCAGAGACGCCGTTCAAAATAATTGAGAGCAAATAGGTTTCAGAGGTCGATCGTGTTTAAAATTTTCAAAGATGTGATATTTTTTAAACAAATAGCATCAATTGAATGGGAGTGGTACCAGCAAGTTTCTTCCCCACACCCCCAAAAAAAAATAAATGTGTTTTTTTTTCCTACCGCAAGGGGAAGGGAAGCATATCGATGCAAAGGTTAGTCCAAGCCCATTAAAAATTAGGTAGCTTTTCAAAAACAGATATGTAGTAGAAGATCAATCTGATCATTAAAACATGGGTTTAAATGATCCGGTCGGCGATACCGCCAAAACCTCAATTGCTCTCCGGTGACGATGAGACTTATGGGTTGAAATGTTCATGCAGTGAATGTTAGCTTTAAGTGGGCCACACATTATAATTCTAGTTAATTAATTTATTAAAACTAATATAATCTAATATCATTTTTAGGCCATTGATTTTAGACTGAATTTTATTATCTAATTTGAAACCAAACTTCTAATGTTCTTTGGGACCAGACTATGTGAATCTCTGTGCCAATAACAGAGGAAGCTTCATCCATATCATTAATTTTAAAATTCTGTGCGAAAAACTGTTTTGTATCATAAAGCAAACCCAAATTACTACTTGCCAGTAAAATATCATCTATACAAAAGACTGAAAAAATATATTAGTTTCCACTGATCTTGATATAAATACATGGATCAACAATGTTTCAGTGAACCCTTCATCTAACTTGGGGTGTGTTTGTGGCTTGCCGTGCCCTCTTCAACCCCCCCATAAAATTGTCCTAATCTCTTACGTAAACTTCCTATACTTTTCTCACTTCTCTAATCTCTTTTGAGAGAGTCCTACTTTAATTATTAAAAAAAAAAAAAATTGATTTACCTAAATTACCCTTCAAGTTTGAACACAAGAGAGGAGGATCAAAAATCAATGATGCACACAAACCCATTCAGACAATTGACTAAATTGACTTAACTGATTTAATTTGGTTTTTAACTATTAATTGATTACATCTGAAATTTTCTTAATTCAACCCAATTATCTGAACTACACCAACTATACATCTAAATATTTTTGAATATTATTATTATGTTTAATTACATTTCTTAATATTTTTTAAAATATTAATAATATTAAATTTATTAAAATAATAATAAAAATAATACTAATTCGGGAAGAAATTTGCAATTTGGGCTACATGTTTGCAAAGTTGTTGATGGTCCAACCGTCCAAGTGGGAATAGACAAATATCCTCTGGTCTGTGCATGGTCAAGTGAAGGTGGCTCTACCTCCAACAATGACTTGTTCATGTGTGGGAAAGCAGACGGAGTAACGAAGAAGTTTCGGTTGGTAGTTAATAAAGGATCTATTTCCTATTTCCATTTGAGGGTGAATTTTAAGCTACATTAAATTAAAATATTTCTTTTTTATTTTAATTCTTTTTATAATTCTTTTTTATTTGCAAACAATATTATAATTCTTTTTCCATTTTCTTATATAATGTTCTTGTTCAATTTGGAGATTGATGTCAATCAACTATATTCAAGGCTACAACCCAAAAAGCAAAAAAATTAAAAAAAATTAAAAATAAATAAATAACAAATTCCCCATTATAAAAAAAATAAAAAATTAACAAATTCCCGTTTGGCAACACCGATAAGAAATATATGCATCAATCTCGTAGATACTCGACCCAATCCTATCCCGGCCACACCCACTTTTGTCCTTTCAATTGAATCTTGTAAGTGTACTGAAACTTTTATTTTATTTTATCCTTATTCTTATGCCACTCGGGTAAAAGGTGCATTTTGATATATTAATATTTTTAACTGTTTTATATTAATATTAAATCTTGACTTTTATTAGGTTTATCATTATTATATAATAGATGGGAGGATTAAAAAATGGTGTCGTTTTGCTCTAACTGACACAATCCCACCTATTTTGGAAGTTTTCCTCAGTCTCATATAATATTTTAATCAGGATATGCCAAACTTTTGAATTAAATCTCAATTTTCAATTTGTGCGTTGCTAAACCGTCCGAAGTCCTACCTTTTCTTTTAAACAATAAACAATTAATAAATTTCTAAATTAGGAAACTCGTACTGAGGGTTTAGACTATAGGGAAATTCCAAAAGATTCGACTAATAAATTTATTTTTAATAATATTTACATAAAACTATTAATATTTGTTATATAAATAATATTATTATAACTAGTAATATTTAGTCTGTATGAAATTTAATCTACAATTAATAATATTTTTTTATAACAAATAATATTATTTTTAATAAATATCATTATTTTTAATTTATAATATTAAAATTTATAATGAATAATATTTTTTAAAAATTTTAATAAAATTTTCAAATGAAAGAGTTTTATTACAGAAATTTTCGGCGTTGAGTGTATAAAGCGATGGATTTGTTGTGATACACTGGTCTATCATTGTATATATACCAATTGGCTTTACATTCATAAAAAAAAAAAATAATAATAATAAATAAATAAATACCAATTGGCGTTACCAAAAAAACAACAAATTGGTGGAGTAAAATTCTGGTACTACTCACATACATTTGGGATCCCACGTGTGAAGTACAATCATGTGGGACACCACATGTGAAGGACAAACTTTTTTTTTCCCAATTGGTGCTGAGTAACATTTCCATTTTTGTTATAATAAAAATAAAATTTACTAATCAAAAGAAAGTTTACTCATTCAGTTGAGATTTTATTTAGTTATTATAATTATGGAATAAATCTAATGTAAACGAATTTGACTAAATTGTAGCCTTTTAAAAATCTGAAAGTAGTTAAGTTTTTAAGTAAACACGCAGGCTAAGCTATTATCATTTATTTACTTGGTTTTTTTTTTATAAATCAAAATGAACTAAAAATCAATTTATGTTCTAGTTTTAGCCATTCTATTTTCGCAATTTAGAAACTTCTAAGTTGGTGCATCTACTTAAAGATACAATTTAATAAAGAACACTGCATATATCTATAAAAGACAAATATATAAAAAAAAAATCATGGCTCACGTATTATCGACTTAAATATTTAAGAAAAATATTAATTTAATTTGATATTACAGTAAAAATATATTTAAAAATTTAAATATAAAACTTAACAACTCATTTAAAAATAAAAAAGTACGCCCAAAAAATCAGAAAATATTAAGAAAAACTATAACTGTAGCAAATTGGGTCATTTCGACCAGTCACCAAAAATTTAATAAATTAAATTAAAATCAAACGAATTAATCATCAAAACCCTGATCAATTGTAGCCTATATTTGATAGAGCATTATTATTAGAGTTAATCACATTGAAAATATCTATGTTACAAAGTAGTATTTTTTTTTATTTTTTTTTGTATATTAAAATTTAAATTGGCTAAAATATTGTACCCTTAATTTTTCTGTCGTAAAACATATTTATATTAAATGTATATTTTAAAACTTTTAAATAAAAAATTACATTAAAAATATTTATTTCAAAATATAACCTCAGTCTCTCCTCCCTCCCTCTTTTCTTTCCTCTTCTATTTCATTATTAAATATATATATATATATATATATTAAATCTCTTTTCTTTCCTTTTCTCTCTTGAAAAGGCCAGGAAGAAATTAAAAATAAAAAAACATATTTTTTTGGTAAATTCCTCTTCTCTCTGTCTCTCTCTCTCTCTCCTTCTTCTCGCTCGCCCTTTCCAACCGAGCCCACCTTCATACAAGCTGGTAACATAAGAATTTTTAGCCTTTTTGCAAATTTTTAGCCTCTTTCCTCCTTTTGCTTTTTGCTGTTTTGTTAGCGTTAGCATTTGGGTTCTTCAATTTTTTTATGCTTTTAATTGCTTGCTTGATCTTACTTGTAAACGTCAAGGTTCTCTTTTATTTTTTATTTTCCGTTTTTTCGAGAGAGAAAGGAGGAATTTAAAAAATAAAAAAAATAAAAAATTCTTAATTTTTTTTATTTATTTTTCGTTTTATTTAGCGTTAGCCTCTTTTTTTTTTCCCCATATAAACACATCTATTATTAGTTTCAGGGAAATAACAGATTAGAACAAGCTATTTTATATGAACTTTTCCCACATATTTTTTTTAAAAGATTAAAATTTTGTTTCGCAATATTTCTAGAACTTAAACTTTCGCCAATGTTGATACGCTTCATCAGATGATTTTTCTTTTTTCTGTAGATTTTAACAGCTTCAAGCTATTTTATCTTACATTTTGAGATAATTTAATATAAACTAATGATAGTGGAGGAGAGATTAAGGTCAGAGTTGAGAAAAAAAAAAGTATAGTGGACTGAAATCCACAGGTGATTGATATAGTGAAAGAAGAAACATGAAGAACCAGTGGAATGAATAGTTAAATCCAAAGTGCAAAAAAATATTCAAAATCAAATCCAAAATATTTATTCAAAAAAAAAATAAACTTTTCAAATAAACTTTTTTCTTTTGGATTTGTTGTGTACAAGAGTCTTTTGGTCCAGCATTTGAAATAAACTTTTCACCCCGTCCATAATTTCCCACTTGAGAATGATAAGTCGGGTCCAAGTCCCAACATTTTTCTTATCAATTCTCTGTCTGGTTTCTTATCAATTCTCTTTCTATATTACTTTGTGTATGCATTTGGTAATGAAAGGGCAAAGTTGCTTCCTCATCTATGAGGGAGAAGATGAGAGTTAGGGCTTAGGACAAAAAGGAAGAATATGAGGGAGAATATGAAAGTTTGGGAGAAAAAGAAAACTTTTACATGAAAGATGAGGGATTTTCTTACCTGCGTGGATTGTGGAGAGACGTCGAGGCGTCGACAATGGTGGACTGTGGAGTTTTGTGGTCCTTCTTCATCCCAGTGAAGGCCCGCATGGAAATAGAGGGGCGGACCAGCGGAGAGAATCGTCAATGGCGTGAAGGGGAACACGAGTAAAGGAAAATAATTGTGAGTGAGTCGTCAATGGTGGGCATATTAGGGCTGGGTAATGTAAAATTGAGAATTTTTGATTTTGATAGGGAGAGAGAGAGAGAGAGAGAAATAATGAGTTTAATTTTGTAAACATAAAAAGGAAAAAAGAAAAAAAATATCTAAATACCCTAAGTCAAGTATCCATACAAAATAGAAGCTAAACTTCATCATGACAATTATATAGTCTAACCATCAAGCATTGTAGATTCATATACCTTGATGAAGACTATTGATCAATATATATATATATATATATATATATATATTATAAGAATAAGTACCATTTAGAGTAAGAGTTTTACTGGTATATACACAAAAGATGTGGGAAGACCCTATCATTCTTAAAGTACCTTTCCAAGCTGATTTTCCAGAGTCAAACAGGTGTATCAGGTTCATGAAGGCTCGAAACTGCAATCAATGAATCTTTATCTATTAATAAATTGACAAGTTATGTTTCATTCACAAACTGCAAAACTAATTTCTTAATATACCATATACATTCAAGTATAAAATATATTAATGCATTTATCATATATCAAAATTAGAGACTTTTCCAAAGTTTGTTGTTAAGTTTGGATGTGATTCTTCCAGTTCAAGAAGTTTAGCTTCCATTTCAGCTTTAAATTTTTCAAACATTGTTTGAGATCTGTATTCTATTGCAACTTGTCGAGCTCTTAATTTTGAAATCTCTTTCTCTAATTCTTTATTCCTTCTTTCAGCTGCCTATAATCTCTCTAATGTTTCCCTTCGTCTTTGCTCCCTAAGCATTTATGCTTTTGAAAGGTGCTTAGCACCTGGGCAACCAACACGCAAATAACCAGACTTTGGAGGTAAAATGATGTCAAATATATCATCTATAGTCATTGTACCACCTTCAACTTCAGATTGCAATTGCAATGCTCTTAATTTTTTTCTACAACAATGTCAAATGAAAATCCAACTTATGAAAATCATAAATGTATAATAATTACTTAGTATGAACTAGAAATCTTACATAAATAAGCTTTGATTGTTCATCAATCCATTTGTTATTTTTCTTGTAACATTTTAGCACATATTACAATAGTTTTAACAAAGTGATGATAAAAAATTATAGTTGCATACTATGAATTCAGGTGATGAGAAAAAATGACATAGCCATGCCCACTCCTTATCATTTACACCTTCATTTGGCTTATTTCGAAGAGCTTTTGCCTTTGTCTTGAACTTGAGAAAGTGCTTGTGAAGCCTATAGTGATAACCTTTATACTGTCGATTCACAGATGCAAAGATTGCTTCTGTGTAATAATCTTCCTCATAATCCATTAAAAAATTATCCTAGATAAGATAGACAATCAATCAACATATCAAATGAAATTTTTCTTCCATAAATAAGTACCATATACAAGATAATATATATAAAAAATTGATATAGTATACAAACTATGACAATACATACCTTAAAATGATATACCAGTCCCTCTTTGCAATTTTTATCAATTTGTTTCCATTCTTCAACAGTAAGTGGTGCAAAACTGCGTGCAATCATTCCATTGGCAATAGTCATCATTTCAGAATAAACCTCAACCGGTCTCATCATGTCCTTAGATATTTTACACTTGTTCACCCTGTTGCTTCTTCTTTGTCAGTTTAACATCTATGGTTTTCCCACATCTCTTATAAAGTTTTTATGGTTGCCATTGAAAAATGAAGTTGCACAAAAAATAGATTCTATGCAGTAAGAATAAATCTGAGATATTTCCCTAGCAATATTTATAGTTTATTATAGCTAACATGATCTAGTTCACTTTCATTAATATCATCAAAACAAGGACACAACAATTACATGTTGCAATGTGTGATATAATATTCATATTGATATACAAGTTTACCATCATTCTCCAATTCTTGTGGATTTTCATTGATGTTAGTTGTTGCACTTTCAGCTGGTGGCTGTGGATTTGCAGACACTTGGTTTGATGATCTTGTTCTCATTAGCCATTCATTATCTTGTTTTGTATATGAGTCATCTGTGGTTGAGTATATTTCATCATCAATTATTAAGAGCAACTTATATAATATCAAAGTACCATTTGGAGAAATAATATAATTTCTTACAGTTTATATTACCGTTGTTTCCATCTTCGTTCAACTCAGTTGTGCTGCCAGGATTGTCAGACTTTGAAGTTGTTTGAGTTCAAATAGTGATCTTACTATTTTTTTAGGACATGATAAAGTCACAATATACTCATCTCTTCTTGTTCCATGTCCTCTACCTCTACTATTTGAGTTGTATGTGCCTTTGCTTTCTATGTTAAAAAAATACACAAAATAAAAGTAAAAAAAATATTAAATGGTGTTTTCAAAAGTAGTAAATTATTACCATTGCTGTCCAATTCGTTTGGGCTGTTAGGAACTGCAGGTTTTGAAGGTCTTGTAGGGGTTGTAAGTTCTGAAGGTGGTCTTGCTTTGTTTCGAGGGCTTGATCTACTAGCAATATACCCTTTTTTTTTCCTCTTAGTTGTCCTCGTCCTCGACCTGCACATGTTCAACAGTGTGTGCCTTTAATCAAAATATGTAATAATCTATAATGACAATTCAGCAATTTGTGTAATATATACCTAATTTTGTCATATTTGTTGCATTTTGTACCTTCTCAACTTTAATCCACAATGTGCTTACACCTTTCACATCCAACATAGCCATATGAATATTCATATAAAATATATATGCTTATTTAGTAACTTAAATTTTTTACCACAACTAACAATGGGGAATTGAAATTACATTACAACTCATAGGAATAAGCTGAGAAAATAAAATGGAACACAAAACGCACTTAGTTCTAATGGAAAACTATACTTTAAATGAAATAAATTAGGGAAAGTAACATGAAATTAAATATTACGATTTTTGATACTATAATACTATTGATAATACCTTGATTTGTAATAGGTGGTTGAAATACAGTAAAACCATAACAACTTTTAGGATCTTCATATTGGCTTCCACTTGATTTTGAAGAATATCCTCCACGATGGGTAGCTGGCAGTTGTTTCCTTGGTGAACTTTTAGTTGGAAACTCTATTTCTTTCAACTTTGACTTTCCTTGCATCGACTTCGTCATTGCTTACACTATCCAGTGATAACAAAGCAAAATACATGTTATTTAAGAAGCAAAATACATGTTATCTAATACTGTTACGTAAAATTACAATATAATTAATCTAATGGAACAAAAATTATTTGATGTCAACTAATAATAAGAAATGACCATAATAAAATAAATCAAACAACACAATATAATACAAATAAATTATGATAAATTGTATTATCAACATGCAACAAAATGCTTTTTGGACTTCACTACATCTATTCATCATTATCATCTCCACTGGACATCAAATGTATATCAGCATCATCATCTATTCCAACTTCAATATCAACAAATATATGATCCATGTTCTCCTTATGCAACAAACTTTGACCTTCATTATCCAAGGTTACATTGTCGTCTTTTCTATTACACTCTTCTTGTTGATATGGATCAGCTACCTTTTTTGTTTTTGCAACTTCTATTTGGCCATTGTAAAATTTCGCGGTTGTATCCTTTCAACCAGTTGCCAGTCTCTACCCAACTTGACATCATTAAAATAAAAAACCTATTATGCTTGGCTTACTAAGACAAATGGGTCATCCTTATACCATGTTTTTTGTAACATTGAAGCTTACAAAGTTAAACGCATCTACATTAATTCTCTTCTTACTGCCAACGTCCCACCAATCACATTTGAAAATCAGAACTTTGTTATTTCCCATATACGATAACTTTATGATGTCATTCGAAACACCATAAAAGCTAATTTCTTCCCCAATATGCTATCCCCGTACTACAACTCCACTATTTTGACACTTCCTATGCATCTTTTCTTTCCTTAGTATGAAACCTATGCCCATTGATAATGCACCCACTATATCATATAACCCGCTTGGCAAGACCATGAGCTAACTTGACAAGCTCTCTAGCAATGCCTTTGGATCCATCAACTTCCATTCGCATAGCTTGCACAACTGGTAGCTTTGTTACACACAATTCACCTAAATTTAATACACAAATATCATTGTATTATCATAGATTGATTACCAAAGTAATACTCACCCTTTGTAGGAACTAATAAGGAAACTCATTGATATGTATACTGTATACATCGGTCTCATTTTGTCTTTGAAGCTCCTCTATATGTTCTCTAAAGTTATTTTAAAGTATAAGGCAAAGTATAAGACAAATGCCATAATGATTGGCTGAAATTACTTAAAGCTTTTTAAACTATAAATATTAACTACTATAGATATTGTTGAACTTCCACACAGTTATTCAAGACATACCATTGCACTGTTTCCCAATCATTTGTGTTGAGTTCATCAAAAAGTGCTCTTCCTAGAGGGAAATTTTTTTGAGCAAATACATATAAACATTCTAACATGGGAGCATGGTGTCCTCCATCATCATTTCTTTCTAGTCTATTGAATCTCATCTCAACATCGTCATAGTACATTGAACAGAATGTCAAACATTCATTGTCAATGTAACATTTGGCAATAGAACTTTCTAGACGAGTCTTGTTATGCACATACCCTTTTAATTTGTGCATGTTCCTATCATAACACACATATGCAGCTATATAATATAAGGTAATGTTATATAAGCTTTGGTATGCGAATAGTGAGGATGTGAAAATGTATAGTACCTTTCAAACGGGTACATCCAACAAAATTGTACCGGTCCAGTTATTAGTGCCTCGTCTGCTAAATGAATTAGCAAGTAGACCATTATATAAAAGAAACCAAGAAGAAATATCTTTTCTAGTTTGCACAAAATTACAGCAATATCGTTGTCTAGTCATTCCAATACTTACACTCTCAACGATCTAGATGTCAAATCTTTAAAGAAAGAACTCAATTGAATTAGCAAGTCACTTGCATCCTTTCTTAAACATCCACACAATGCTAGAGGCAGTAGATGTTGTAGAAGAACATGACAATCATAACTTTTCAATCTATTAATACGACAATGCTTAGTGTTGATACACATAGAAATATTTGAAGCATAACCATCTGGAAGCTTCAATGTCTTTAAAAACTTGCACACAATCATCTTCTCTTTACTAACCAATACATAACATGCATGAGGAATACAAGTTGATTCATTCATGTATATTGGGTGTAACTCTGGCCTTATACCTATAGACTTCAAATCAAGATGAGTATTATATGTGTCCTTTGTTTTATCTTGAATATTCATCAAGGTTCCAAGGACATTATCACATACATTCTTTTCAATGTGCATCACGTCTAGATTGTGTCTAATTGTAAGGGTTTTCCAATAATGCAGTTCAAAAAAGATACTTTTCTTTGTCCAATGTAAATGAATCGCAGGTCATTTTCTCTTCGTAGAAAAATCAGCGGCTTACCAAAAACTGGTTGTTGGACATGATTCAATTGATCAAAAACTTCATCACCATCTAATTTATTTGGTTTAATTCTATGTTCTTTTCCATCAAGCCACTTAGATTTACGCCATTTGTGATCACTTTTGAGGAAACGATGATGACCCATATAACATATCTTCTTCCCTTGTTTCAATGACATGAAATTTGTATTATGATTACATACAATACAAGCTAATTTTCCTTTTGTAGACCACCCCGAAAGGTTTAGCATATGCAGGAAAATCATTAATGGTCCATAATAAAGATGCATGGAGTTGAAAATTATTCTTCAATGAAGCATCAAATGTTTTTACTCCAAACATGCCACAGCTCATTCAATTCCCAGGCCTCTCAAAAGTCACTACCTTACGACGACAGTTCACTGAGGCATAATGCTCTGTAAGCCAATCCATACCAAGGATCACATCCACATCGTATAGATCCAAGAGAATCAAATCGGCTGTCATGACTTGATCTCCGACACATAAAAAACTTCCCATAAGCATCTGGCTAGGCCATAGGGATTCTCATGCAGGAGTAGAGACTTCCAAGCGGCTCTCCAAGGGAACATGTGTAATTCCCAAATGAGCTACAACTCCTCGGGACACAAACGAGTGTGTTGCCCCCGAGTCTACTACGTCTTGGGATCGCTAGTAAAACACTTTGATCAAGGAATAGGGTGCACCAGATGTGCAATTCCCTAGGAAAGTAAACCTAAGGCTCTGATATCAAGCTGACAGGACCCGCCTTGGAAATCCCTCCAGATTATCCGGAAAGGCCCCGCCTGAGGAAGATTCCACCAGAACCCTTCGGGATAGCCGACAGAATCCTCCTCCAAAAAAAGGTTTAATAAACAAGAAAATCAATAATTAAGATAAAAGAGACATAAATTATAAATGAACATGCATTGCTAAAATAAAATACTAAACATACCAACAATATGAAACAGTCCAAGAGTATAAATGGAACGTCAGAGCCACTAAAGGTAATAAATAACAAAAATAAATGATATCACTAGGATAGGTAGAATAATAGAAATAAGGTATATTATATAAGTCCGAATAAAAAGAGAATGATAGCGAAAGTTGGGCGTGAATGCGATGCCAATGGTAGCTCACGATAACCTGCAACTAGGACCTAAGGAACGAAATTAAAATACAAAACATGAGATATGAATATCTCAATGAGTGCTCCTAGGTAACTACAAATTATAACCAGCAAGTAAAATTCTTTTCTCTCAAACCTCACGTCACTTTTTGAAAAGTTTCCCGTTTTGAAAATAATTTCACAAAACCCTTAGTTTGACTCCAAAAAATCATTAAATCAATATAACACAATTTAGGGGCAAAAACATAATTTAATAACCACTTAAAAATTGCAGATCAGTAAATGTAATTTCATAAAACATTCAAATTCATTTGTCAAACGTAGTCTCATAAAATGCCAAGTAAATGGACCACAACCCATAAATCAAACACCATGGGCTACAACCCGTGAGTTCAAAAAACATCAATCTAAAATCATAAAAAACAGTCATATATCAAAAATTAGTACCACACTATAGTATCGTGCCGTGTAACCCTCAGCGTCTTAATGGCGTCACAGGTCGAGAAGGGGGGGATAACTCATCACAACGGACCGGCATCTCAAATACGACGTGGCAGGATCCTCATAATCTCTCTCTCGACACGTGTCCGTAGCAAAGGATGACATAATAATAATAATAATAATAATAATAATAATAATAATAATAATAATAATAATAATAATAATAATAATAATAATAATAATAATAATAATAATAATAATCATCATCATCATCATCATCATCATACATCTCAATACTGTGTGGTACTCCTAAAAAACATTTTTGAAATCATCCATCACCGGATATGATCAATTTTTTTCAAATCCTTTTATTTTAAAACAATTTTCCAAAATCTTCTATTTTGGAAAATTTTACGAAAAACAATCAAATATTTCGAATATTAGAAAATTGCCCCAAAATTTCTTAAATTCTACAAAAGCCACAACTTTTCTTTGAAATTATAATTTTCTACAAAATTACGGAAATAACCAAAAATCTTATAAATTACTGAAACCATTTTAAAACACAAATCTCATATTTATTCCAAATAAATATGAGTTCCATTAAAATCACAAATACATATATAGTCTTGAATCATCAACCATTTAAATCAACATATAATAAATTTAAAGCATAATTTAAATGCACAAAAAAATCCAATAAAAACAAATCATATGCGATTCAATCATAATAGTATATAATCCCAAAATGTTTAGAAAATACATGCACTCACTGATCTGAAGCGTGCTCCTGCTGGATGTCCGGTCCAGCACTCGAACGTGCACGAACACCTTCAAATAATTTACCAAAAATTCTTTTAATTACCGCAAAACTAACCACAGGCTCAGAAGACTTCTTTGAGTCCTTAATTACAAAATTAAAATACTAATTACTAAAATTTCCCTTCAATTTCAGTAATTACGAAAATGCCTTTAACGGCAAAATCCCCAAACTTTGGATTTTTTCATTTCAAGTCTGATTTCTACAAACTTTATATCGAAACGAAATTAAAGATGCAAGTAACAAGAATGTACTTTCAATTTGAAGATTCTTTGTAGCCAATGATCGGAATCGGTTATGGAAGATCGGACCTAGGCCAAAATTGGGTGTTTCCGAATCTGACCAAAATTGAATCAAATTGATGATACAGCAAGATTGCCCACGACCCAAGGAACGCGTTGGGATGGGTGGTGAGCACCCACTCGCAGCCGTTTTCCTCGCTAGAGAGGATGAAATTCTGGCCAAAAATTGAGTTCGTTGAAGGTGTTAACGGTGGAAGAAGCAGAAGGGAGACCTCGGGTTAGCTTCACCAGCACAAGGGGAAGCTTTCTGAATAGGTGGTGCACCACCACTCGCCGGCGGTGGAGCAAATCTGCAACGGTGCATGAGCACGGAAGGCGGAGGCGGGTTTGGCTTTTGGAACGGTCTTCGGAGTTCGACCAACTTCAGATCAAGTCACCGGCGAGGTCTGAAGCTCATGGTGGTGGCTATGTCATGCCACTTGCCGGAAAATGGAGTAGATCTAGGTGGAGGTGGTGGCTGCCGTCGAAGACTTCGAGGCTGTTTTTTGACGTGCTCCGTCAGGTTTCCGGGATCAAACTTGGTACCAACGTGTAAATCGTCACACCAGCTTTCCAATGGTACCAAGGAAACGTCCTAACTCCACCAGACGAGGAAGATATGGCCGACCAAAATTGGTATTGCTACAGTGCGAATACCTCTCTCTCTCCCCGTGCCTGTTTCCCTAAATTCAAATTTGGTCGTCCAAAGAAGGTGAAACCCCTATTTAAAGACCCCTAAGACCCACAACAAATATTGGTAGTAGAAAACAAGCATAAAGTACCTTTATTTGAATTAAAGTGCCTAAAAAGTGCTGAAACAAAATATCTAATAGAAACAAACTGTCCCGGAATTAAAGTACAATCTTTGATTGACCATAGCTAAAAATCTATAACTCCATTTTGGGCGTGCTAACAGTCTATGGACTTGTGGCGACGTCCTCTGCGCCAAGCTTGATAAGATTTGAGTAAAAACATGCTTGAACAAAAAGTCAACATCAAGCCCCATATAGTCAACCTAGTCCAATTCATAAGAAGAAGGGTAAGCAAAAATTCAGGTCATTACAACCTAGTAAATGAATCCTCCCTTGGACAATTATTATGCAATCCAGAATGCAAATCATGTAACAAATCTATTGTCTCATCAATATCGTTTTCCAAATCAATGTCCATATCCCCGCTGTCATTAATAATACAGTCAAATTCATCATCACTAGACTCAAACTGTTCCCCATGATGTACCCAATGGTTGTAATTACTAACAATTCCATAAACAAACAGATGATTGTGAACTTGTCTAGGAGTCCTCTTAGAAAAATTGTTACATTTTACACATGGACATCGAATACCATCTCCAACATCAGCATTTGCAATGGAAAAATTAAGGAACTCCTTAACTCCCTTAATATATTCTGGATGTGATCTACTATGTAATTTCATCCAATTCCTATCCATCTTATATTCCTCAAAGAATAAATCCAGTAGCAAAAAATTAATATGATTCCCAGTGAAAGGTAATAGATAAGCAATAACAAGACCCCAACACTTAGGCTATAGACATCAACTAATAATGGTAGTAATGCTCAATTTTTTTTGTGACATAAGGAAAATGTAAATTTTTGTAACTTGATACTTGCAAATGGTAATGCTCAATTTTTAGACTTAAAAGATTTGTTTTGCCTTTTTTCTGGTGTAGTGAAGCATTTGGAAGTTCGATAATGATATTATAACTAACACTAAGATTTGAATTCTTCTTTATTAATCACTGTTAAGTAATTGAAGTATGTTATTTTTATTAATAATTGATTACTTAAAATTTGGTTTTTTTTAAATAGCAATTGATGTGTATCATCCTATATATCCAAGTGGTATTATGATAATTTGACTAGTATATGTGGCTTTGAATGTTCAAAAGCTGCGTTTTAGATTTACATAGCAGTTGGTTTTGACTATGTTTAGGTGATAGTAAGATTGAATTGAAAGTGTTACATTTGATTGCCATTGAGAGTTCCCAATATTAGTTTTAAACCTTTAACATACCTAACATTTTTTATGTTGATGATCTATTTTGGCTTTATATTTAAACGTTAAGCAACAATTGACTAGAATACATGTTAACTCAATTTTCAACTCCATTTTTTAAATGATAAAGCCATGGGCAGAGCTATCAATAAGACTGTAAAAAGTTACATATTTGATTAATTATAAATATTCAAACACCTTATGCAACCATCTATATTCCTACTTCTACACATGTAAGTATTGCATACCTGCTACATGTTTAACGTTTTAATCCATAGATTGTTTAGAAATATATATATATATATATACAACATGACTAAAACTATTTTTTTTATCTATTTCACCAAAATATATGGATTATTTACACATGAATGTCTTCATCTATGCAAATTTCAATGTCTTCGTAACAGTTTTTGAGTTTAAAGTGAAAATTTTACATTTTTCTGTTTGAAATGACTTCAAATTTTTCTGTTTACATTTTTTCCCTAATTTAAGGAAAGTTTAAATTTTTTGTAATGAAAAATCTAGCACAAAATTGGAGGTTTTGTTTTCCATCTTCAAAAGATTTAGACAAATATTAATGGGCCTTTCTTTATTTGAAAAGAGAGGGCAATGTAGCTAAAAAAAAAATACTCATAAATAATAGTAATAATAAACAAAACTACAAGCATTCTAGAAAGTATACGATAATGAAAAATGTTATAGATTGTAGGGTAATAGCAAACATAGCATCTCCATTTACCAATCCAAACCAAAAAAAATTAAAAACAGTAAATAAAAGATCTAATATACAAATGAGAAAAAAAATTAAAGATAAATATGCAAAATGGAGAAATAACTAACCTTCAACTGAATCTTGTTCTGGGTTTTTCAATATATGATTTGGGAAGGGAGAAAAAATGGTCAAATAAAAAAAGGACATAAGCTATGTCTATTTACAAAACTGCCACCAATTTTAGTTTAGGTACAAAGTTTATTTATCACTGTTAATATTATAAGTTTGCTATAATTTTTTTGTATGTGAATTACACTATTACACACGAACTTAATTGTATGTAGCAAAAGAACATTATATTTATACTATTGGAAGGAGGAAAATCTTGGCGCCTAAAAATTTGAGCTTTTTGTTACAAAATTGAGTTACAATGAAGGTTTTGTAGCTGATTTGTATGAAATTTTTAGTGATTAGCTATAAATTTTGTGCATGTGAGAAAAAATACCATTTAGCTAAAAATCACCATTTTTGTAGCTAAAATTCGTAGCAACAGAAGACTTTTTTTGTAATGTATATAAACCAAACCAAGTTACTCAAAAAGAAAGAAAGGGAAATATGGCTATAAAGCAAAACCAAGAGAAGGTTAGTGAAGAGTTTGATGGTCCATTAATTATAGAGTTAATTTTAACTATAGCTTTTGAAGTTTAATATAATTTAAATTTAGCCTTTCAGGTTATAATAATACATCTGTAACTCTTGCAGATGTTACTATTATATTTTTAATTTGAAATACATTTTCTCAATAATAATTAAACAATTGTATAATAATAACTATATATATTTGAAGATTTGCATTATCATAAATTTGAAAAATTAAATTTGATTAAAGTGAAATTTCAAAAGCTACATTAAAATTAACATTTAATTATATTATCCGACTTATTGGCTACGGCCTTTGCCTACCTATCCACCACCATACTCTCTCTCTTTTGCGCCTTGATTGAAAGTTTAGTCCGAAAAACCCATCAGAGAATTAGTACTAGCCAAGTACAAGTAAACCATGGAGTTGAGTTGAGTGATCCCAATACTGCTAAAAATTAGTACTAGCCCTTTGCCTCTGTTTGTCTCATCAACGTCTCTTCATTTTGTTTTGTTTTGTTTTTCTATGCTATTTTGCCAAATTCTGAGCTTCTTAAAATCTTCTCTCTGCCCACTCTTCTGCATTTGTCGTCGACGCGTGTAACGCACAGCCCGGAGCTGATTCATAGTGGCTTTATCGGTCATCTGTATTTGGCAACCTTAAACGGAGCTCCACCGGCGCCTTAATAAAACAACTGTTCCCTACCACCATGGCGTCCTCGTCCTAGCCAACCGAAAAGAACCCATTTGTAGGCCCTGCCGGGCTCTCCAAAATCCTATATAATATTAATATATAATTTTAGTTTTTCTTTTCAAAAATATCTTTCATTTTACTCTCTCTCTCTCTCTCTCTATTTATCTCTCTCTTTTGTTTTATTTTTCTTTTCTCTTTCTTTCATTATTTTTTAGCATTCAGATTAAAAAATTCTCTTCAAAAGTGGACAAACAAATAAAAATGTCTCGTACCAATTGAAAAATAAACAAATAAAAAATGACTTTTTAATCTATTTTAAATTTTTCCTCTACCTTTGTAATTCCTTGTTTTTTACTTTATTTTTCTCTCTTGCTTTTATCTTTTCTTTTCTATATGTCTGATGAAAAAAAAAATTTAAAAATTTTTTTGTTTATGAAAAAAAAAAGTATATGTCTATATGATCTTAATTTCAATAAAATTACAGTAACGCATTTTTATTTTTGTTACAAAATTACTCATTCATAAGAGTTTTTGTTAATTTTCGTAATAAATTTTTTAATATATGTGTATTTACTTTTCTTTGAGATGGGTGGGGTGGAAAGGGTAAGATAAACACTCTGCATAAAAATTTAGCTTTTTTAATTCTAAATTACAACATGTATATGCTCGTTTGATTGGGGACTCCGCCCCACTTGAGAAGGGCTCGCATTCAACTTCGGATTTTTATGGTTTTTTATGAGTTTTTCTTTATTTTTTTGAATTTTTGAATTCATTTTTCAAAGGACCACATCCTCATTTTCTTCAATCTTATTAATTAATTATTTTATTTTTCAGTTGCTACAAGATATTTTTGTTTATTTTTTTTATGGGAGTTTCTTAACTTATAACTCAGAAAGAAAGAAAAAATGAAAAAAAGAGAATGGACAAAGAGGACGAAAGATAAAGAAGCAGAGAGAGAGAGAGAGGGAAATGAGGGATATTTTTGGAAAAAATAAATAACTGCAGTGGCTAAAAATCATACTTTTTAAAATGATGGACATATGACATTAAATTAGCTGCCACCTAAACATTACAACAAAAATCTCTTTTAATTTCAGCATTTTCTTTCCCTTTCTTACCATTTTTATTTATTTTTTTGGTTTTAAAATAAGGAAAAAAAAAAAATCTTTAGGATACGATACGTACTAATTTTAAACATGTTTCTTAACTCTTAGCTAATAAAATTGAAGTAAGAGATGCTTGAATTTTATTTATTTTTATTTTTTAATGTGAATTAGATGTTTGGTCAATGGTGGGCAATAAAGATGGACCACGCTACCATATTTGCATATGGAGAACTTGTTTTACAGAGTGAATCCGATATTTTATTTTAATTATTCTTATTTTTTAGAATTTGTTATTTATTTCATGCATGTCTATTGGCTTTGTTAGGTATGCATATAAATAAGGTTTCAGAATTATGATTCATGCATTAGAGTTTTAGAGAATTTTACTCATTTTTTATTATGCCGAATGTATTTGTTGGTGATGAATATAGTAAACTTTTTTAGTCGCTCCAGTTCCCTTATTTCTTGGCAATTGTCCGGAAATGCCAAATTGTACTTGGGGAACATTACGTCTTCTCAGCCACTACGGGAATTAAACGATATAAAAGTAAGAAAACAAAAATCAATCAGACCAACCTTTATTTATAAAGGTCAAGCGCCTTAGATTCCCTTAAAAAAATGAAAAATAAAAATCAACAAAAGCATTTGAAATAAATCAGACCAACCAGTCAAAAGCAGAAGGGAAAAAATAAAATATCAAAGAAGAATTTGAAAAAATTGGGACCAAACAGTCCCCCAAAACAGAAAAGGAAAAAAAGAAAAAGAAAAAAAAAGACCAATCAGAAAATAGGGTTTAACGGGTAAAAGAACTTCAACTTTTTATTTTTATTAAAAAAAATACCTTCAATCTAACCATTCATGAATCGGAAATAATTGATGCTATTTGTAAATAGTTACTGATGCTCATCACGACGTTTATCGCTAACACCATCATCAACATCCATTGCAGTGCTGTTGTGAACGCCCATTTTGATCATCAGTAGCCAAGACTTGCATCTTTATTTTTTTCCTTAATTATTTATTTATTTTTTCCAGCTTCTAAGTAATAAAGTAAACTATCAATCAACTAGTTATTGAACTGACCGTTTGAAGTAATTCAGACAAACAAATTAGTACCAACATTTTATCCTTTTCAGGTCAACAATGTTATTATTAAAGCCATAAATTAGGGTGTAAATCCAACACATGCTACAAAAAAACCTTATTACAGATTCATCTTTCCACATTCGCAGCAATGATGGTTGGTTGACTTCTGCATTAAAAGAGAAGGAAAGAAACAGAGCATGGAAGAAGAAGTGTAGAACGGTGTTGGACAACAATTGGTAATCCTTAAAGCAGACCGAAAAATATAGTTTAATTAAGAAGTGACAGCAATGGAAACCGTTTATAGTATGTCAATGGATGAAAATACCATTAAACATCTAAAACGGTAAAAAGGTTATATCATTTAAATTTTAACAACACTATCGACTAATTAAACATGATTAGAAAATCCCGTTTAAGATTATCCTACAACCATGTCGCCTAGTAAAAACCAAAGTGCTGACATAGCAATACTATCTTGGAGACCTAAATTCTCATCAATACCTATAGGCAGTCAGCTCCCACCACATGAAGAGAAAAGATCAATGACTGTGTTGACATCCACTGTTCACTCACTCTGATTCAGGTGAACCACCAGGAACAAGCTGCAATATACAAAAATATTTTTAGAGCAGTGATTTAAATATTTAAAATAAAATAAAAATTTGTCCATTCCTTGACAGGCTGCTTTTCCATGAGCAATTTACATTAGCAACTCACAAAAATGAGGTTAAAGCAGAGAATTTTAAAAAAAGATAAATAAATCATATTTGGGAATTGGATCTTCCTATGCAAGCCTTTTATCCATATTTTCAACAGAATGCCATTGAAAATTCATTCCAACGTTTTCCATGAAAATAAAAACAAACATAATAATTTGGCCACTATTGCTTATGGTTTCATCCATAAATAAAACCCATGTCTTACTTACAATGGCAATGTTGTTTCCGTTCAATAGAATCTGGTCAAGCTTGGTTATCCGTCTTCCTTCAGCAGTGATCTCACTGCAATTGAAATTGAGAAGCAGGATACCAAACACAATCATGAACCTTTGCAATACAATGTCTAACAAATCACAAAACATGCAGATGATACACATGCAAAAGAAAGAAGAAAAACAAAAACAATGGAGTTGTCAAAGCCGATACAATTACAATAAGCAGTACATAATGAGGTAACAATATCTCTTAGAGCCATATAAGAAAAATCAGCAATGTCCATTTTTACCATTAAATAAAAACAAAACCGTACCAATTGCTCAAAACTGGTAAATAAACCCAATGAAAATAATAAGACAAATGCAAAATGTATCACAAGCATAAAACAGAAGGGATGGAAATGGTTATCAATTTTGCCTGTTGCTTGAAAGCGAAGGAAAATATAAACTAAAAAAAATTTGCACATACCATTTTAAATATCACACGTAGAATCTACGGACCAACTGCTTATTCATATAAAAGCATTGCATTTGATAACCATCTCTCTTATGCAAACACTTCTAGAAATCAAGGTATTGTTTAATATGAGAATCCATAACACATAAAAGATGCCAGTTCAAAACCCTTTAAAGTCCACTCCTTAACTAACATAAATCCAACTTTCGAACAATCCTCCTCTGAGAACCCCAAGGCCCCCTAACTCCACGAATTTTTGGTAATCATTAATTTAGCTAATATCAATCCATCCTATATTTCTAGCATTGCATGCTTATATTAAAAATTCAAGTTACTGAAGAAAGATAACTAGTTCTCTTTTTCTAACAAGGTTGAACATGATTTAATTTGAAACAAGACAGAAACAGGGATGAAAAAGAAATGGTAGGTGGATCACAACAGAGAAATCAGGGTAAATAACTGATGCTCAGGTTTGCAGAAAATGAGATATGAAGGATGAAAAGTTTGTAGGCAAACATAAAGGATAACTTGTCTCAAATAGTTAATTGGTACTCAAGTATATATATCGGTAAAGAGAGATAAATGCCATGCCACTTGTAGGTCATGACAGTGCACAAACATCTGTCTCTTCACTTTGATGTTTTTTGTGTTAAATCTCAGAATACACATTCTTGAAGATGAGAAGAAGTACACAGTAAAGTACTGATGAAAATAGAAATTAAAAAGATTTAAGGTGTGTGGTTTTTTGAGTTTCTGTTACTAAGATCTTTTAATTTTACAATTATTCAACGCACAAAAAATGAGTGCAGCCCTAGCAATTCCATAAGTATACTTAAGAAACTTCAAAATGAAAAGGTGGAAAATATTTAATGCATTGATTCAGTATAGACTTCAAAAGGTTTTGCAAAATATATGTGTGTGTGTGTGTGGTGGTGGTGGGGGGG
>QANX01005922.1:34690-59804 GCA_003254975.1 Ochetophila trinervis
GGGGGGGGGGGGGTTGGTTGTTTACATCCATGGAAGGAAGAAATGAAAGCAACTTGATTCCTTCATTCACGCTAAGAAACCTCAGTATTTTCCAATTTAGTCACCGAAACCTTGGTACCATCAAACACTTCGAGCAGTTCTCTTTAAACAACCTTCACCCCCCACCCTGCTCGCTGTTCTCTTATTCTCATTCCCGTGATATACATAAAAGAATGGTAAATTTAAGCATATACAAGCATGAAATATAAATAAATAAATCGAAGAGTAGCATAGAACCCAATTATTTAATCCTACTTTACTTTTCCTCAAAATTTCCCAGCAACCAAGCAGAAGATTTAACCGCATTTATCTAAAAATCTTATCCCAGAAACAGAAATTAAAATAAATCGATTCACCAACTGGCAGAATCAATACTATATGGGAAAAAAAAAATTAGCAAAGTAAAATAAACCCTAATAAATATGTATTAGGGTTTTGTAATCTGAGCGTAATGTAATCGAAGGAATCATACTATTCCGTGACGTCTTCGAGGACCATGTTGACGTAAACATCGAATCCTCTAAGAGTGCCGACGAGCTCCTTGTCGCCCTTCATTATGACCCATATTTTAGAACCTATGCATCGGTCAATCAACTCTGCAAAATTTCCACCAGAAAAAAATTCAAACTTTTCCCTTTTGAGTTTTCCCGAGAAAGTGATAGAAAGAGAGTGACAAACCTGATGGGAGTAGCTGTGAAGGATTGTTGGCCATGGATGCAGAAAACTGTAGCCGTGCGACAAGCGGGCGATTATGGAGCTCCTCTCGGCTGCAAATCTTCACCTCGGGAGCTCAGGGACTTGAAAGTGCGCTAAAAGCGTAGATGACTAATCTGTCCCTTGCCGCTTTGCATTATATTTGTTTTTTAATTTCAAATTTTTGGGGAGTGTTTAGAGGAATATACATAATAAATTGAATGGATGGTAATTTTATTTTTCATATGTACTTGTTTTGCAATATTTTTCGTTAATTTATAAAATATAAAATATTGAATTTTAGAAGCATTATACGAATGAGGACATGTGAACTTTGCTTTTGGGATGAATGAATCTTTAAATGTAATATACTTAAAAAGTTGAATACTTTATTCTCATTCTTTTGTCATAATTTTTGTGCTAAAACTATATCGTAGCCCTGGCCTTTATTTTTCGCAGTTCATTTCTCTCTTCTTCTTCTTTTTTTTTTTTTTTTTTTTTTTTTTTTTTTTTTTTTTTTTTTTTTTTTTTTTTTTTTTTTTTCTATTTATCATATTACTTTTTTATGTTGAAAAGTATAAACTCTTAGCAGAAAAGTTCAAACATGGAATAGTAGAGCTACCATGACCATGCAAAATTCGTGCAAAATTAGATTGTGGATAAAAAGTTAACAGCTTTACAATAAAAAAATGTAGCCTTCGGAGATTTGTATCATTTAAAAGTTAATTTTAATGTTTGTTTGAGAGTGATTTTATAATGGCTAAAATCATTTGCAAAGAGATAAAAGTGCTTCATATAGTGTTTGACAATGAAAATCACTTTCTAGTGATTTTATTTTGGGAAACAATTATTTCCATTGGCAGACTCTTAATTTTAGTGAGTTTTGCACATTTAGTCTTATTTTCTTGACATTTTTGTCTCATAAATTCAGTTTTTTTTGTGCATTTTGGTTAAATATTCAAATTTGTATAGGTTTCGGGGTTTATTATTTACTAAAATTTTGATCAACATTCCTAAAATTAAAAAAAATAATTTTTTTAATATGCAATATTGAAATGAGAGAAAAATGACAAGATGAAATGAAAAAATAACAAATATAGTCATTGTTATGTGAACTATGAATAAAGAAAATGCCAAGGTAGGGATGATGTGGGATTAATAAAAGAGAAATTGACTCAAATTTATGTTGGAAGCTAATCACATTTCAATGATAATAATCTAAAAAATTAAATGGTCGGTGTTGACAAGACAGATTCAATTTGAGTTAAAAAGTCTAATTATATTATTTTCAAAATTTTAATAAAAGAAGCACATATGTGTAACTCAAATTTGTCCTAAAGATTACTTTGGATGTGGTTGAATCAATTTCATACAGCGCACAAATTATTTTGTCTGTTAAATTTATTTTTTAAAATAATACATAAAAAGTTCAAAACATTTATTATTATTATTATTATTGAAATTGACTAGTGAAATTGACTGAATTAACGTCCCCACACCCATTTAGATTTCAAAAGGTGTTATGAAATTATTTACCAAGAAAAAGAAAAAAAGGTGTTATGAAAATTTTCCTTTTTTTTATTTAAAAATTCAACGCACTGGAACAGTACAAAAATCCCAATCCAAATATCCAATCCTAAACTAGTGGGACCGCATCCAGTATATGGATGCCACGTGTAAGTGGCTGTTACAACGTTTGGCAAAGCAGCGCCGATCTTTCTAAGAAATAAGGAAGGCGGCTGTAGGCTGTGCAGCCGGTGGTTGTCCCCACTCGAACCTCCTATTTGGCCTATAAATATATAAATTATACAAATGAAAAATGCATATTTACAAGTATAGGAGAGAATTAAAGAAACTCCACTTTTACAATTAACAATATTAATTGAACTGCACTTGAGGGTGTAATTCAGTGGTAGGAGTCAGCCAAATTTTCATATCTGCTAGTACAGGAGTTGAGGTTCGAGTTTTAGTAGTTTCATTTGGATTCAAGTGCTCATCTCCGTTGCTATCGCACGAGAAAATGAAGATTTTAGCGATACAGGCTTCCATCGTGGACTCCTATCAGATTAAAAAGACGCCTGAGTCGGTCCACTCGCTAAATATCTCCTGGGCCTATGACCCCACTACGGGTAGGTCATTTTATTTTTACCAAAAAAAAAAATCAACATTAATTGCACTTGAGGTTGTAGCTCAGTGTTAGGAGACAGCTAAGCATTCACACCTGCAAGTACGAAAGTTGAGGTTTGAGTATTGGTAGCCCCATTTGGACTCAAGTGCTCATCTCCGCTGCTACCGCACGAGGATGAGGAAGTTTTCAGTGATATAGCCTCCCAGTGTAGACTCCTACTGAGTTGAAAAGACATTTAAATTTGACCCACTAACTCTGGACCTATGACCCCGTTACATGTAAGACATTTTTTATTCCAAAAAAAAAACATTAATTTCTTCATCCCAATTTCAGCTATTTACATATAAAAAAATTAATATATATCTTATATATTATAAAGGACAGTGGGGAGCCAAATGGGTTTCCGTCTTTTTTCATCGTCCATAGTTTTTTTTTTTTTTTTTCTCTACATAAAAAAGGACATTATTGTTATTAATGCAAGTTGAGATAGATGGTTGGACATATTTCTCCCTTAAGCAATGTCTCAGGTTCGAGTTTTGTGGATGGAATAAATTCATTGTTGTTAATTTTTTTCATTTATATATCATAATTTTTTCACACATTTTAATTCTCCTCATTTCTATTTTCTACTTCATTAATCAAATATTCGAAAAAAGAGGAAGATAAATCACTCATATGGTAAGAAAATATTCCATTTTTTTTATCAATTTGTTTGGGCATTTATGGGTTTGTTTCGGATTTTGTGGTTATGATAGTGGGTTTGTTTCACCTTTGAAACAGAGCAAATGTGCAATATTTTTTGTTTTTTCTCAATTTTTTAAATCTTATTTTTCTTTTGACCTTTTATTTTATGAAAATCCTAACTTTTTTGATTAAAGATTTTTTTGTTATGTGTTTTTCTGATTGTTTGTGATAATACAGCTGAAACGATATACCATCATTCAAGCAAAAAAATTGAGGGACTGTTTCAGTACAAAAAGAGTATTGGAGGAAAAAAATAAATAATTTTAGATTTGTATGAGGAAAAAGTAATTTTTTTTTTATTCCATTGGTTGATCTGCAATCTGTTGAGGAAAAAACAAAATATATATATATATATATATATATCCTATAGATACGATTCTAAATTTTACAGGTTATGTCGATTTGATAAGTTTTTCTTTCATTTTATTTATTTTATATTTTTGTTATTGTTTAATGTGATGGGTTATTATACTACGTATACAATTTGGATCAAAAAAATTTTTGCCTTGCTAGAGAAGAACGAGAAATCAAAGAAGTAATAGTGATAATCGTCTGAAATGAAAGAATAAAATTGAAAAAACAATCTGGATCTAGTAAGAAGTTTTCAGGTGGATACTGATTGCTATTTTCTTTTTTGTTTTAAAGTGTTTTTAATAGTATATTTTACTCAATCTCTACATCTGTTCACAAAGAACGAAAAAAAAAATATCTCTCTCTACATATGTTTGTGATGGTCTTAGCGAAAAATTATCGCAGGTAAATGTTTAATTTTGTTTTTTCTCTTTTGCTTTAGAGAATTTTTGTGTTGGATTCGAAAACTTGGCTTTTGGAAAGAAATTTCACCTTGGACAAACTCATGTATTAAAGATGTAGAATATACATTATCCTTTTGTCTTTTATTCTCTTTCTTTTTTATCTTTTTTTTTAGATTTTTTTTTTACTGACTATTTTTTTTTCTAAATGGTGCAAAGTTTTAACATGTTTTATGATTGGAGTTTATTTATTCGATTGGCTATACTAACAAGCTACAAATGAATTAGAACACAAAGTTTTATGTCTGGAATAGGAAAATGAAAGGCTAAGAAAATAAAGAGTTTTGCTTTCTTTTTTGATGTTATTATGATTTGTCTTTACTTTCTTTGATATTTTTGAAAATACTTTCAGTGTTAAAATTATAATAGCAATGAATTTTTTTATGTGTTATTTTAATGAAAATTGTAAAAACAAAAATGTAAGTTAAAAATGATAAAGTATAAATTTTTTGAATTATTGTGAATTTTGTAGTTTTGACAGTGATATTTTGTCTCGCTTTGTATTTTTTTTTCTTTTTTCATTCTAACATTTTGTCTGAGACCAAAAAGAGCTATATATCATGTTCTAGTTCAGTTTATGATTTTTTTTTGTTATTGTTATATTAAATTGCCTATTGGCTGATTTGCTTCATTTAATTTTGAATAAATAAGAATAAATAAATCATGTGATTTTGTAGTTAAATATTTATATTGACAATTAGTATATACTATATTTAAGAATTGAACTTAAACATGCGTGGACATTGGAGGTTTTCTTTGTTTTTTTGTTTATTGTTTCATTCTGATTAATTTTTTCTCAAATAAAATGTGAAATTTTAATTTGACAGGTGTCGTGGTGCTGTAACTTATATGCTAAGACAAAGACAGGTGGAGGCCCTGATGCCTCCATCAAGAATGAGCAATTGTTGAACCATAGTGCATATAACGGTTTGAGAATTGCACTTAATTTTTATGGTGTGCTTAATTGTATTATATTATTTTAAAATAACTAATTGTGTTTTCATGTTTTCTATAAATTAGTTTTTAGAGTAAAAAACCTATGTAAAGTTGCAAGTCGAATATGTGAAAAATTAACTGTTAGATGGTGGTGGAGTTTGTCTTGTAACTGTGATATAACAAGCTGTAAGAATTTTAGTTATATATTCTTACATCTTTCATGGCCAAATGTATTAATTGATTTAATTTGAAAATTTAATTGATCTGCTGAAGCTTTTTCTAACAAATTAACTCGTCAATTAATTACTATATTGTAATAATAAGCATCGGTTTTTTCCAATATTATTGGTTGTGTTATGATATCAGAGAAAGTGAAGGCCAAACATCCAAATATTACATACTGATTTATTCTTTGTGATGATTGCTAGATAAACTCTCTTAATTTATATGTAACTAGTTTTAAAAGTTATAAAGTTTTAATTGACAAAATAAGATAGACAAATCATTTTAGTAAATTGATATTGTTTAACTGTTAAATAAGATCATGCCTAATTGATAGAAAGTGATGCTATATAAAATGTATTTTATAATATTAAATTTTATATTAAAATATTAAAATTTAACAATTAAATAATTTATATTGTAATTTTAAATGATACTTCCTACGACCTAAAAATAATTTTTTTTTCATAAACATAATTTTATAAAGATAATTTACTCTATTATAATTTTTTACAGCAATTTAATCAAAATATAATTAATACTTTTGATTCAACATTATAAAATATAAATATACAAAATTATTAAAAAATTCAAAATAACATAAAAACTATATATAATTTGTGTGGACGCATAAAATTGGTGTATATATATATATGAGCTACTCGTTCACGCAATCTTTCCAACGCCATTTTCAAGACGGAGTTTTTCCATTTTGTAAACCTCTTCTTCTTCTAACTCTTAATTTTTGTTTAAATCTCGATCTGATATTCTGTCGATGCTGATTCACTTTGATCCTTGTTAAATTCGGTGTTTTTTTTTTTAAATCATTTTTGCCTGAATTAATTCTGTTTGGATATCTTATTCTTGGAACTTTTTTATTTTTTGGTTAGAATTGGGGTTTGATGGGGGATGATCGAAGGATGCTTGTTTGAGGTTTATCTTTGGCTTTATATATTTAGTTGGATGATCAACAAGTTAATTCATTTGGTTCCAGGAATTGCGGCTTTTGTTATCCAAAAAACGCGATTCCTTTTTTCATCGGTATGGGATTGCTTAAAGATCGTCTTTTGATTGCTGTCTATTTGATTTTCAAGTTGGGGTTTTTGGTTTATTGGTCGGTGCTTTGTGCAATTGTAAAATTTTCTTAAATATGTTAACATGTTATTGTTGATAGATGCTGGTTAGATGGTGTAGTTGCTTTATGGCATCATGATCAAGGATACCTGGACGATGGTTTATATAGTTAAATCTTCTCATGTGTATACCTTGGTTGTAATAGTTAAAGTAATTTTGAGAAGATACGCTTATGATACTGTGATTTTGTGTTTCTAAATGTTATTGATATAGATTTGTTGGGTGAGATTTAAACGAATGTTTAGGTATTTGCTGTTCTGATAACTATGCCCTCATTTCTAATGCTAGATTTTGAACTATATTTTGTAAATACTATATGTAAGGTGTTTTGATTTGTTTTTCTTTTCTAGTTTAAGAAAGCAATACTTTAATGGCTTTTCTTGGTTTTTCATTCCTTTTAAGTATTTCTATTATTTGAAATGCATTTACAGCTTCTGGGCTAAGAATAAGTGATGCAATTTTTAGACTATTCAGTTGTTTATGTGACAGTTTCTTTTGTTTTGTGGTATAACTGCAGGTTTTCTGGACTTATTGTTGACATTTTGACTTGAACAGTAGTTGCTAGTTACTTATTTAAAAACTTTATTCATTGAAGTTTTGTAGTGCTGCCCTCTGCTTCATATTTATCCATATTTTGGAGTACTGTGTGAGTGCTTTCCTTGTGATTCTTTAAGACAAGTAAAGGTTCAATAGTTTTAAAGATTCTGAAGCTTCAGCAGGGAATATATTTAGAGCTGAGCCTTTTGGTAAGTATATATGTTGTTAACATTATTTTGATTATTTTCTTAATAATGTATTTTTATTATGGGTTTTCATCTTGTTTATTTACTAATAATATGGATCATATAATAATGAATGGTGATGAATAAATCTTCTTAGGCTTTAGATAATTTTGTCTACATTCAATGTTCATTCATACTCGGTATGCTTCTAGGTTAATATTGATAATTAATTTATTTCAGAAGATGTCAAAATACTTCTCTTATGATTTTTTTTTTTTTTTAAATTATTAGGTTTTGTTTTGAAAACAAATAATAGTTTGGCACTAATAAAATGTAATGGTACATTTCTCCATGAGTGGCTTCATTCTGTATGTTTCTTATAAGCATCGCGATTTTGACATGTTATGTACTTTTCTGGAATCAATTTGAGACTTCATTTTGATTAAGTTGTATGTGCACCTTTTACCTGATTGAGTTGTATTCACTGGTAAGATGGTGATGTACATAATTTACATAACGAAAGGGATGTGCTGTGATGATATTAAGACCCCATTGACTACTTAAGTGCTGTAGATGTAAATAAATCTGACAGCAGATTGAGGTATCTATTGAAAGCAAATGAATAAGATGAAAGCAAAGAGAAAAGTACCCTTGAGTTTGTTGTGTAGTGGGAGAAATAGACATAGTATTGGATAAAGTATAGTTTTGCCTTGGTTTCCACAAAGGCCATGTATGTGTTTGTTTATGTATTGAACTTACTCCATTAGGAATTAAAACAGTTTGTGTGTATCCATGTGAGTGGGAGCAGTTGCGTGATTACTAAAATGAGTGATTGGTTTGGAAACTTTGAAGCTTTACCTTTTTGTTAAGAATTTATTGATGGTTGTTGGATCAGGCATTCATATATAATATAAACAGATTAGGAAATCTATCTTTTATCATTATGATTGATGATTGAATATTATGAAAAATCATCCTTTTGTTAAAGTTTTAGTCAGAAGTACATCCAAGAATTGTGGATAGGCTGTGAGTTATATTTTTGTGCTGCTGGTTGAGTGGATATAATGAAAACAAATGGGTTAACTTCTTAACTAAATATGTCACGGGAAGTTATGAGAGGTAAATTTGGAAAGGTGAGTATAATGTCATTGTATAGACTTACATTTTAGTTTCGATCTTGCGATCTGCTATCTTACACACACACACACACACACACACACACACACACACACACACACACACACACTGCAGGTGGAGGTATATTTGAACTCAGTGTATGCTCTGTTTGTATATATGAATGAGGGACAAATCCTTCTGTTTACAATGTGAGCGTTAGTTTTTTTTATTGATTGAACATTGGAATTATGCATTATTGTACTTGTCTACTAATAAGTTAAATGTATTTAGTAAATTACACAGTATCTTTCAAGATGGCTGGTGTGAAAAGAAGATTATGTACTGAATCTGATACCCATGCTCTTCCCAAAGAACTGGAGGAGATTTCATGCCCTATTTGCATGGACCATCCCCATAATGCAGTTCTTCTCCTCTGCAGCTCGCATGAGAAGGGTTGCAGGCCTTATATTTGTGATACGAGTTACAGGCATTCAAATTGCTTGGATCGTTTTAAAAAGTTGAAGGCCAATACTTTGGACAGTCCAACTGCACCCGCTTCTTTGGATTTAAACTCATACAGTTCTCATAATACTTATGACATGCACACAGTTTCGAGACCAAACATGAATGAAGCTAATGATAATCACAATCTAAATGAAAGCAACACTGTAATATCTGTTGATTTGCATGAAGAACCACAAGAAAATAACAATGAAGATCCAAATAGGCATTTAGAAACTCAAGGTGTTATGGAAGCAATTGATTCAGAGTCCATTCAGGAAAGGGTCGAGATTGATGAGTTAGATGAGGATAATTCATCAGAGTCGAAATTGAGCTTGAAGTGTCCCATGTGCAGAGGAGCCATACTTGGCTGGGAGGTTGTAGAAGAGGCTCGAAAGTACCTTAACTTGAAGAAGCGAAGTTGCTCACGAGAATCATGCTCATTCTTTGGTAACTACCAGGAATTGCGTCGCCATGCCAGAAGGGTTCATCCGTCTACCCGGCCCTCCGAAATTGACCCATCAAGAGAAAGAGCCTGGCGACGGCTTGAGCATCAGAGAGAATTTGGTGATGTTGTCAGTGCCATTCGTTCAGCCATGCCTGGTGCTGTCGTGGTTGGAGACTATGTTATTGAAAATGGAGACAGGCTTGCTGGTCAAAGGCCAGCTCCATTTGCTGAATCTAACGGGCCATTGTGGACTATGTTTTTGTTTCAGATGATTGGTTCCATTGACAATGCTGCAGAATCAAGGTCTCGGTCAAGGGCTTGGACAAGGAATCGGCGCTCGGCGGGAGCTTTATCTGACCGTCGGTTTCTTTGGGGTGAGAATCTCTTGGGTATACAGGATGACGAGGATGATGAGGATGACTTGCGAATTTTAAGTGACACAGGTGAAGATGCTTCTCCAATTCCTAGAAGGCGTAGGCGTTTGACACGGTCAAGGTCAGATGAAGATCATCCATGAGAAACACCTCATTTAATTGCTGGTAAATTTTCCAGTTTCTTGATGCACATTTGATTTCTTCTGGAACTGTATGTCAGATTCCCTATGGCCTGACACAGTTGATGTCCTCACCATTATTATTCAAGTAATATGCAGAAAGCTGCCATCTGAGTTTTTTGGTGGAAAGAATCATGGTTGCAGAATGCCATCAGCTCAGTGGAAAGTTAGCAGATAATGTTTATATGAAGTTTGGAGACATGGTGATGGGAAATGGAAGGGATTTTAGCTCAGCCCCAAGTCTCTCTGAACATAGGAAAAGCAAAGAGTGTGAAATTGTACCTGTTGAGGCCATTTGAGTCCGCCTTAGAAACGTTTAAAATCTGGATGAAGATAATGTTCACACGTTGTGATTGCTGTTTTAGAACTTGTTTGATAATTTTAGTCTGATTTCTCTCTACCTTCTGTTTCCATCCCTGTTATTACATGAATTTTATGCTCTGCAGTTGTTTCTTTATTGAAAAAAGTTATGTTGAGAAAGTTGTAACGGTGTACTCTTTATAAGGGGTTTTAGCTTTACTGGTTTACGTTTTTTCAATTAATTGCACTGAAGTGACAAACCATGCTGATACCACTTCCTCTTATGCCAAAGTGCCGATCATGATTTGGATACAACCAAATTCTAGCTTTTGCTTTAAGACTGTGGTCTACTATCATTTTCCAAGCAAAACTAATTATATTTTCTAATGTATCTATTCCATTAGCGTTTTTTAAAAATTTGGAATATTTTGTATTACATTATTCATCCCAAGGAGGCGGTAATTTATGAAAATATTGATTTATCTAAAATTTTGTTTTATCAGTAGATAATAAATAAAAATATTGTGAAATTTTTTTAGAGAAATTTTCTATTTCTCTAATATCACGTAATTTTAATTTTATCAGAACATAGTCTATGTCTAACTTATGATTTTCTATATTCATTATTCCACAAAATTCTCTTTTTAAATTTTTTGTGAATTCTTTAAGAATCTTTTCTAGAGTCTTAAAACTAGAAATTAAATTTTCTTTTTCTTTTCTATCTTCTTCAGAACTTTTCCATTATCTAAAAATTTGAAAAACATCACCTTGTAAGGTACTAGATATATAATTTAAAAATCTATCTATTGTCCAAGTTGATCTATAATTTATTGTAACAATAACTAAACTTTGAGTCCAATCGTCTATTGTTTGCTCATAGTCTTTAAAATGTATATTTTTAAAATCTAAGTATTTACCTTGTGAGGCCACACTAGTTTTATTGAAATCATCTACCCTATATTCTGTAGGGATAGGATTTGAAGTAGACGGGAATACAGGACTTGTATCCACTTTAGGATAAGTTACTGATTCATCTTCATTTTTTTTTATTTCTTCTAACTCTTTTTGAGTATAGAATCGTGTTTCTGGATCTATATTTAAATGATCATCCAAATATAATAAATTTAATAAAAATAAAAAGTATGTCAGACATAAAAAGAAAAGAAATTTTAGTCAATATACTTGCTATATATGTAATGAGAAAGGTCATATAGCTTCTGATTGCCCTAAAAAAGACAAGCAACAGAAGAAAATGATAAAATATTTAGAAGAAAATAAATTAAAAATATGTTTAAGAGAAAAAATCTCTGATCAAGAAGAAATATTATATGAAATTGAAAGTTCTGATGATGAGTCTAGTTCAGACGAATCAAATTATATATTTATGCTAAATACTGAGAATACAATATCTTCTAATTTTCAAGAAATTTCATAAGAGGAAAAAAAGTTCAAGAAATTCCAGAAAAGGAAAAAGCTGTAACAAAATTATATGATATTCTAGGCGAAGAATTTCAGATTGATGATAAAAAGTTAGAGCAACTAACTAAAGTTCAAAAAACAGAAATTTATAAATTATCTAAATTTAATTTCTGGTCAACACGACATTTTGAACAATTCAGTGGAAATACCACTGCTAGAGCATCTGAAAATGGTCTAGTAGATATTCCTATTTTTGACAAAAATAAAATAAAAAGATTAAAAAATAAATACCCTCAATTAAGGTATATACATATTAATTTAATACGAATCAAAATAAATGCATTATTTCGACAAGGAATCGATACATCTATTTTAGCTGTTATGCTAGATAAGCGTTTCAGTGATCCTATTAAGGCACTAATATGAGGTATTCAGTCTAATTTATTATCAGGTGTAGTATGGTTTAAAGTAAAACCAAACTTCTTTATTTCTACTAATGATCCTAATATACATGATACAATTAGATTAAAAATTCAAACAAGAAATATAAGAATGAAAGAAGATAGTTTTGAATTATCTATACAATGGCGAGCTATTCATGAATTGACTAATTTGCCACAAACATCTATTAGAGAAATAGATTCTCAAATAGTAGAAGTCTTTGAGCCACGAGGATTTGATGAAGCAATACAACCGAGATTACTAAATTGGAAAGATTTAGAAATCCCTAATGATTGGTTAATTAATAATATTACTGATTCTCAGGAATAGATGAAAGTAAAATCACTATAAATTATGTCCTCTGGAAATAATTTGTATTTTAAAAATAATAATAATTTAGAATTAGAAATACAATCAGAAGAAGATAATATGTTTATAGAAAATAGACCTATTAATTTAGAAATACCTAAATTAAAAAATAAAAATTTAGGAAAAGAAAAAATTAATAAAAATATTCAAATTCCTATTTTTTCTGGAAGATTTAAGGAAGAAAGTTATAGTTCTAGATATGAACTAAAACCAATTGTAATTTCACAAATGCAAATTGGAGAAAATGAAGATATTTTTTTTTCTAAACATCAAAATTATAAGACATACAATTATATTTTAGGAAATTTTAAATTTCAAGGTTATAAAGTTATAGTTTAAATATTTTAATTGATACTAGAGCAACAACTTCGGTATGTCAACCTAATGCATTACCATTAGAAAAATGGCAATTAATGAAAAGACTAATCTTATTAACGTGTATTAATGGTCAAAACACTAAAATAGAATTTAAAGCAAAAGAAATATCTATTTGGATTAATAATTATAAATTTATTATTCCAAAAGTTTTATGACCTCCGGCTATGCATGGAGATTTTATATTAGGAAATAATTTTCTTAAAAAATATTATACTTTGACTATTTCTCAGAAAAAGATTAGTTTTACAGATACTAATAGAACAATTAATACAAATATTTTAGATAAACTTTTTTTATAAATGCATACCATCATTTCATATAGAAAAATCTAAAAATATAAATCAATTAGATATTAATCATTGGAAATATAAAATTTTAGAACAAAATTTTAGTGAGGATCCTATGAAATTATGGAGTAAAAATCCTAGATATTGTAATTTAAAATTAATAAATTCTAATAGAATAATTAGAATTAAACCAATGGTCTATATTAGAGAAGATATAGACGAATTTAATATTCAAATAACTGAATTATTATAAAAAATGATTAATAGAGAAAACTAATAATCCACATTCTAGTCCCGCTTTTATGGTAAGAAATCATTTTGAAAATAAAAGAGGTATACCTAGGATGGTAATAAATTATAAAAGGTTAAATGAAAATTTAGAGTTTGATGGTTATTTTATTCCTAAAAAAGATGTTTTAATTAATCAAACTCGACAAGCTAAAATTTTTAGTAAATTTGATTGTAAGTCAGGATACTGGCAAATTAAATTAACAGAAGAGTCAAAGCCCTTGACTGCTTTTAGTGTTTCTTACAGTCACTACCAATGGACAGTCATGCCATTTGGTCTATGCACCGCACCACAGATTTTTCAACGATGGATGGACTCTATTTTTGGAAAATATAAAGATTTTTGTGTTGTATATATTGATGATATTTTAGTTTTTAATGAAATTAAAAAACAACATAAGCAACATCTAAAAAAGATTTGCAATGAATTAGTTAATAATGAAATTATTCTCAGCCCTAAGAAAATAGAGGTAGAGAAAGAAGAAATAGAATTTTTAGGTTTAAAACTTACTAAATCAGGTATTAAATTGCAAAATCATATAATTGCAAAAATTTAAGATTTTCTGGAGAAACTGGAAGACAAAAAACATTTACAAAAATTATTAGGAATTTTAAATTATGGTAGACAATTTATCAAAAATCTTTCTAAAAAAGAAAGATTGTTATTCGAAAAATTGAAGAAAGATAATAAATTTATTTTGACAGAAAATGATTCAGAAATTATTAGACAAATAAAAACTGAATTAAAATATATTCATTCAGTTTATTTTCCTAAACAAGGAGAATTATTAATATTAGAAACTGACGCTAGTAATGAGTGTTGGGAGCAATTTTAAAAGCTAAAACTGAATTAGGTAAGCAAATATGTGGTTATAATTAAGGTAAATTTAAACCAAATGAACTTAATTATATTACATTGAAAAAATAACTTTTAGCCATAAAAAATGGTATTAAAAGATTTCATATTTTTCTAGCACCAGAAAAATTTGAGATATGAACAGATAATAAATCTTTAAAAAAAATTTAAAATCAAGAAAACAAGAAGATAATCTAAGAAGGATTAAATGGTTTAATTACATTAAACAATATTCTTTCGATATTAAATATATTAAAGGTATTAATAATTTTATTGCTGATTTTCTAAGCAAGCCTGATGAGTAATCAAGAATGAATTACTGTCAACAAACGTAAAGGTAAAAATGATAAACGATCCTCTGTACCGAAACTAACAAATGAACCTAGAACATGTATGATTTCCAACAAAAACCAAGCATCCGGTTCATCCTCATCATTTAGACCAAATATGAAAATGTCTAGTCACCCTACAACATGTACTCCTAGACCAGGAATGATTCCACCATATCCACTTCACTTGCTTTATCCAAACCAGTTAAATCAACCTCAATTTTCTCATGTTTCATCTTTGTATTTTGGCCATAACCCATGGACACCTGTCCCAACATCTTATTCTCAAATTGTCAATAATGCAGAAAATTTTCTGAAACAGCAAAAAGAATTAGAAGCTAAACAAGTTTCTGATTTCTATAATCCAGGTTTATTTAAAGATATTTTTAATTATTTAAATGAAATCTGGAAAGCACATTTGCTAAACAAGCGAAGTCAATTTAGAAAAAGTATGGAAAAATTTGCAGATTTGTTGTTAGAAAAACATAAAAAAAAAAAAGATTTACATATAACAGTAATAGACTCTATTAAATCTTTAGTCCCAAAGATGGATATCAATATTACCGTATTAGAAAAATTAATACATTTATATGAATCTATAGAGTCATTTATCTATGATTCTAATTATAATAAAATTAAAAAATGTTTTTTATTTGAGAAAGCCAAAGAACTTGATTAAGATATTTTCTTTAAAATTAATCAAAGTATTGTTAAAGAGCAACTTTATCAAATACCATTATGGTTTAAAAAATATAAATATAATACTTATTTTTTTTCAAAATTAGATAATTTAAAAATACATTTTCTTATTAATCACGAACCCGTTCAAAAGAATTCTAAAGTCTTTCCCTTTTAACAATAACATAATAGAGAATACTTAAACGAGTATTCAATACTGGTTTTGTGAGAGATTTTATTTTTTCTTGATGATTAAAAAAGTTAAAATGGTAGAGATTGGTATACCATTACAACCTCATGTACATGTGGTGGACTCATTTGCATGGACCGCGCAGTTTGTGTCTATTTGGTAAAATTTGACCTCTTGATCAAAGTTAAATGCCTTATCAATCCCTCTATTAGAACCTGGGTTTTATGAGAGGGACTTGTTTTCCTTCTATTTGGTAAGCTTTATAGTTTATACTGTCCAACCTGCACATGGTTGACATCAAACACGTGATGTGGCGATAACTGCCATGTGTATTCCCCATAAAACTGGTACAATATTCTTAATTATACAAGCAGAGACTACTATGACATGGTTTTCCAGCGCTTAGCATTGGTTCAGTGGCCACGATAGGTGGAATCGCTTATGCAGTTGCTGCCACAAATTGTTAAGCGCTAGATCATTCTATCAAAATCTATGAAAACGAAATGAGGAAGAAGCTCAAACACAGAGACAAAAAAACCAACAAGGTTAGCCTCTAGGTCTTAGTCCTTGCATTTAAAGTAATTTACAATGTTGTCCTTTTTGCATATTTATTGCCAGATTATGAGATCCCTTTTTTGCTAAGCTAGAGAGTAATTATGTTATTATCTTGTTATTTCTGAGTCCCCATGTGAATCCCAAAATAAGTCTTGTTTGTGCCCACACAGCTATTACAGCTTTAGGTAGACCCTTTTTTATGCCTAAAAATCTCTACTTGCCCACATGCTTTCTTCGAATTTTTTTTAATTTTTTTTTTTTTTCCTGAGGTACTCTTCGATATTTTTGATCGCTGCTATTGACGATAATAATTTGATACTATCATTGACTGGAAACAAATAATAATAATAATAATAGTTTGATATAATCACATGTAAAGTTACCTGCCTAAATATAAAAAGTGAAATATTTCATAATAAAGAGTGAAAAGAGAGTTACGTTTTTTTTATATTAGCAATATTTTAATTTTGAGTTTAGTGGTTTAGGGACAATTTTTGTTGTTTTTGTCCTTATTGTCTAATCGAAGTCATGTGTTCAATATAAAAAGTGCATTTCAAGTTCTTATTTTAATCTTTTTTTCTTTTTTTAATTTCTTTTAGCAAAGAGTTTAATAGATGCAAAATATTTTGGGGGTCTTGTTTGCTGTTAATGGTCCAATAATTGGTCTTGGTTGACTACAGAGCTCCACTATATGGTGAAGAGCCATGAGTTATATATGTTTAACATATAAAATAACAAGACACTAAAATAATCATACATATTGAGATAGGTTTGGCGGTGGAAATTCTAAATATGGTTTACTTTGTTTTAGCCTCTTTTTCAAAGTATTACCAATGGCTGAAAAAAGAGGCGCCTGGCTTTTGATTAGCAAAACATATTGGTTTAAAAAATAAACCAATTTTGGTGACAATATTATAAATTATGTGTATATTACTTGCTTTAGACGGGCAACTAAATAACTCCTAACTAAAACACCCTAGTAAATCTTGGACTAGTAAGTTCCTACACCATGAAATGAGCACCACAGCCAGATTGATGAACAATGAGCAAACAAGTGTATGGCCAATACTAGTGCCAACAATACTAAAACATATTTGAATTAATTCTAACTTTAAATCAAAATCTATTTCCTTAATATCAACCACATGAACATGCTTATATATCAATCTCCATGTTACAGGGAATCCCAAGGCCAACCCTTCCCCACTCACTGCTTGGTTGTCTCTCCATTTTCCTCAGATTCACTTCAATTTTCTCTGTCTTCTTCTTCCTAAACTTTCAAAGATTAGACAGGAATCTTTAGCAAACAGACAATACAGGTAGATCTCTCAGTGCTGTCCATTTGACCAAAATAGTCATCCTCTCTCACTCTCTTACACTCTCTGCACTATATAAAGCAGGGGCAAATTACATAGACATGCAGGTAAAAACATTGTAAACTTCATAGCTAGTCAAAATAAAAAAGTATGGCATTCATTCACATCGAAACCTGATATCCCTCTTGTTGAATTGTAGCACAGATTCTTCAATGGCTTTTTAAGGAAACACATGAAAAAGACACACAGAATAGTTCTGGTCCTACCAAGCCAAAGCAAACAGATTGCGGTATGACAAAATGTTCATAAGCCCATCATCAAAACCATGTCCAAAAATCGAAATTGACTTGTACTAATATCTTTGTATTTTATTTTATTTTTTGGTCTTCTATTTGTTTCAGATCAAGAAGCTAAACCAAAAGACATAATTGTGCTTAAGCACTCTGGGGCTCATCGAAGATCAAAGAAAAGCATTGAAGGAAGCAAACTGGGTAGTAAGAAGTCAAAGCAAAGTTTCTTTTTATGCAGAAAAGATACAGCAAGCGCTTGCTTTTACAGCACTCTTAATTTGAAGAGAGCTGATAGCATTAGCCAACAGCAACGAGATTGGATAAATTCCATGAAGATGAAGAAAGAAGATATTGCTCGGGGTCTAGGTATTAGTAATAACAAGATAGATTCGGCTTCTTCTCATGCAGGAAATAAAGTTTTACCGATAAGCGAAGCAGCATTATCAACCTCAACTGCCACAAACGAACAATGCAGCACATCGGAACAGAAGGAAAAGCTTAAGGGGGACAACAAAACCAAAACCTTGTCAAGAATGAAGGAGCTCTTGAGATGGGCTGCTGCTTCAAGATCAGAGAGAGCAGCAAAATTCATGGGTCGAAAGGTCACAACTTTCTTTAACCTTAGTAGTAAAACCTTTTTTGCTGCTAGTTTTATAGGTACAAGGTTAATTATGGGAATTGAAACTATTATGTGCTAAACAATATATCAATTACAAAAATAAAGCCCAATCTAGTCCTTGCAGATAGATTGTTTGAATACAAGGGAATGATTTTCCCATCAGTAGTTTTTGAAGAGAACCTGTTAGATTTTACATATTTGTTTGGATATTTTGTACTGGTGTGGACAATGAAGAGCTATTAATGATGTCTAATTTGCAAGAAACAGGTCCACAATTGTACTAGTTGTGTAGCCAATATCATTGAATGTATGAAATATCTTTGCAGCTATTAATGATTGAATCTAGCTACCATCATATTTGCCTAAAAATGTTAACAAACTATTGCAAATATGTTTAAGCTGGAATGTTAACACAAAATATAATATCTTGTTTCTAATAACACAATATGTCATGGGTTATTACTTATTAATAGTTCTTTATTTGTTTGATTGTAGGCTTACAAGCAATTCTGTTTGCTTCTTTTTCAGGTTCTACAATTCAGAAACAGAGGAGCTCTGAAATCGGTACCAGATGATGATCAACTGAGTAATGAATCGCCTAAGATCAGCTTTAGATGGGATGTAGAAAGTTGTTCCACAACTTCCTCTGCTTATTCAGCTATGAGCATGCCTTCATTATATTCGACAGCTATTATTCAAGATGGAGATCATTGCCTCCGTAGGAAAGGAAATTGGATCACCACCGACTCAGAATGTAAGAGACAATAATCTCCTCCTATAATTCTATGTTCGATTTTTTATTATTTATTTTTTTAAAAATAAATAAACGAATTTTTCCATTCTACTAATATTATTTTTATTGCTCAACAGTTGTGGTGCTAGAGCTATGAAGAAAAAGTCTAGAAAAGATCTTTGAAGGGGTTCACATCAACTGCTGAGAAATTGTATTATATTTGCTTAATTTATGGGTTTTGTTTTTATGCTGAAATCTAATTTTTGTGAGAGATCATAGAGGAATTTAAAGTAAATGTAACATCAACTTAAGGATCTGATATGTACCTCCTTAATGAACATGGCCTAGCTAGCTGCATCATAATCTAACTCGATAATAATCTTTCATCCATCTGTGGGATTAAAGGATTGTTTGACATATTCCACTCATTTTTAATTTTTTTAATCTGCCTCCCTTTTCATTTACTTTTCTTTTATATTTTCAATTAAAATTTAATTTTATAAAAATTAAGAAAAAGACTCACTTTGTTATAATTCTTTTTTCTTTTAATTGAAAAGAAATCTCCAGTTTTACGGCTCTCGCTCAACTAGTCCAACATATTCAATTTACCAAAAGAATATTTTTACACTGACGAAGACAATTAACTTTTTTAACGGCGATCTTACCAAAAAAAAAAAACTTTTTTAACGGCGAAAGACATACATCTCCTTTTTTTTCCTTTTTCTTTCAAGTAATTAATACATACATATCCTTTTTTTTGGTGATAAGTACAGACATATCATTGACCAAACAGGAGGATGAAAATTCCTATTCGATTACCTGTAAAGTTGGATGACTGGTGGGCCCGAAAACAAGTTAAATTTGATGTCCAAAATATAATAGAAAATAGAAAGAAAAATAAAGTAGATAATAAAATAGAAAATAGAACAAAACAAAAAAGAAACAAAATAAAAAAGGGAAAAATTGGAGCCCAAGTGGGCGATCACACTCTGAAGAACTAAACTACTACCACTGACTACTGACTTCTATTTCAGGAGGCTGTAAGAGAGAAATTAATTCGGGTCCGCAATAAGACATGTATCCAGATGGTCAACCACCTTTCTCAACGATAATTCCTAAGTTATTACCAAAACAAAACAAAAACGATAATTCCTAAGCTCCTTTAGTATTTGTATTAGTAAATAGCAATTAATTTTTCACCAAAAAAAAATAGTAAGTAATTAATATTTAGTACATTGAACTTATCACCATTTTCACTTGGACTATTTCTTCAAAATTTATACAAGTTTTAATTAGTCTGGGACCCTCGAAAAGCCCGCAATACCACCAAAACCAAAATTCATCAACCAAAACGCATATGCTTCCTTCTTTCTGACAAGTAACGACTCTCTTTCTTTAATCATTCATTTCACGCCCATTTGCTGCTCTCTCTCTCTCTCTGCATAGTCCAAACCCTCCTTTATCTTCACCACCTACCAAAAAATTACAGGAAATACAGAAAATGACAGAAATGAGTAATCTTAGCTCCGACCTGACCGAGCTGATCCTCTCCTACCTTCCTATCCCAGCGCTCATCCGAGCTTCCACCGTTTGTAGGCTCTGGTGCTCTATCATCTCTTCGCCGGCCTTCTCCGCCAGTGCTTCCCAGACCCACCCCCACAAACTTCCCTGGTTTTTCCTTTATGGGCTCCACAACACCTCTTCCAAGAACAACCAGTCCTTTGCCTTTGACCCTCTTTCCAACCTCTGGTTCCGATTGCCCACCTTCCCTGCCCATCCCCAGCCTGTCTCTTCCTGTTTCCTCGGCGCCGATGGCTTTTTTCTCACCACTGCTCCCAATTTCAGCTACTCCCGTATTCTCAAACGCGCTTGGCACGCTACTTCTCCGCTTCGATTCTCGCGGATTAACCCGCTTCTCGGCGTTTTCGGCGGCGATCGCTCCGGCGTGCCTAAGTTCATCGTCGTCGGCGGTGTGAGATTCATTGGAAATCTGGTCGACATCGAGGACCGTTTGGCTGTGGAAATATATAATCCCGGTTTGGATTCCTGGGAGATCTGTCCCCCTTTGCCGCCGGATTTTAGGTCGGGGAATTCTTCGCAATCCCTCTCCTCGGCCTTGTTTGGAGGCAGGTTTTATGTTTTTGGTATATATTCTTGCTTTATTTCGTCCTTTGATTTGGATAAACATGTCTGGAGTGGGGTCCAAACGCTTAGGCCACCTGGAGTTGTCTTTTCGTTCTTGATCTCGTGCCGGGATCGGCTCGTCTTGGCCGGAATTTGCAATTCGCCTCCTGGGCCGTCGTTCAATCTGTGGAAGATCGACGAGGAGACTATGGAGTTCAGCGAGATTGCGATTATGCCGCAGGATTTGCTATACAGCTTGTTTGATAGCGATGAGGACGATAAGTTTGCGAGCTTGAAATGCGTGGGACTGGGTAATCTTATATACGTGTTCAACGAGGAGTACCATAAGAAATACCCAGCTTGCCTTTGCGAGATTAGCAGTGAATCTGGAAAATGTAGCTGGAGGAGAGTCCCTCAATTGCCTTCCCCAGTTAATAAGTTTCACAAAGTCATTAGCTTTTGTTCTACAGTTTCGCTCCCAAACATTCTTCCGGGCGAAGAGCAAAATGTTGGTATGAATTGATGTTTTAAGTTCAATTCTTTTGTTTTCGTCAATTGTATCTTTTGCTGTTATCTTAATTCCCATGATCGTAAGGAAAATTGTCTGTTGGTAAAGATATTTTGGAACTGAAATTGAACTCTATGTACGAATAACAATGGTTTAATTAAGTGAAAGTATATGCATCTTTATGGATTTTTCTTCTTCGTTGCTTGAGTTTTCGGTTTAGCATTTTCTTTCTCGGCTCCATCGCGATTCATGTGCATAAGGGTATTTAAGGCCGGTTGGGAAAACAGCTTTCTAAGATACCTACGGCCAGATATAATTATGAACTGGGTGGCTTTTTTTCTGCAAAGAATAAAAAAAAAAGTAAAATAAAAAAATGCTTGCTTCTAATTAAGTTTAGTGCAAAATGTCTTACCTGCATGCCATATGTATATTGTTTACTTGAAAAAATTACTCTTACATAGGTTTATACCACCATCTATAGGAGTTCATTCTCAAAACCTCTCCTTTGTCAAATTGCCTACAGTTGCAGTTCTGCAAACTTATTAATAGAAATTATCAACCTCTTACTTAGGTCAGTATTAAACTTAAATTCTGTCTTATTCTGTTCACATTTGGTTCGTATTCCAATTATAATCCTATATGTGGTTATCCATTACGACTAGCTAATCAGTGCTGCAATTAAACCCAAATTAATTCTGCTATGGAGTCTAAAATGGGTAAATATCATTCTTAAATCTGGTTGAAACGTGCAATTATATGTGCTTCACTACCAAAGTAACTTTATTCTGGTTGCTACATCACTGGGCACTTGGAAAGTTGAATTTTACTTTGTTGTGGATAGAAATAGCGATCAACAATCTTTTTCTACTTGATTGATAAATTAAAATATATAGACATAGCAAGGGCTATATAGTATTTGATGGAGTTGCATTATTGAACATATAAGTGAGCTTGACCAAAAGGACAGGAGCCTGAAGAGTGCGCTAATGAGCCTGCTCCTGATCGTGTCATTCTACATTGGTTGGAATCAGAGCTGAAGGTGTGTGGGGATTTCTTTAGGTGAGAGAGAATAGTATAAACTCATTTATCTAAGTGAAAGAGAATGATGCAGGAGTATTATTGAATACAGTGGTGAAATTGCTAAACGAGCAAAACTCAAATATTTGCTCTTGAATTTAATTCTGGATTATTGATTGTAATTGATTGCGCATCTTTTAACAGGCTCAACTCTTAAAGAATTGATTGGGGCATTCTACATCAGTATTGCTGTCTTGTTATGCATAATTGTGGTAGATGGGTTAGAATATGGTTGATTGATTGATTGTTTGTATTAAATGTTGTCTATATTGCCAATCGGTATCATGACTTGCACTTGTTTGTAATGGGGGACATAACTGTATCTCCTTGCTAGAAGTTCCACCCAATGGTAGCCCTATATATATGATACATATGCCCTAACCACCTCAAATTCCAACTCAGTGGGGCAATTTTTATTTATTTATATATTATTAATAAAGAAAAATAAACTTTGCGGATAAATGAAATCATTAAAGGCTCTTTGACATGGTTATACAAGACTGGATATGTATTATTACCAAAAAAAAAAAAAGACTGGATATGTTATGATAAGATAAGTTTGGATTGAATAGTATATGAAAGGATTTGATAAGAATATTTTAACTCAATTATATGTTTGTTGTTGTTATTATATTAATCCTATATTATTTGAAAATAGTGCAAGAGATAATCTAATTTATTTGGTAGTTTTAAATAATAGAGATTTTATTTAAAAAATGTCTATAGCTGAACTATTATAATCCGTCGGGATATTATCACCAAAAGATCCTGAACTATATCAGGTTTTACGATTTAGTCCTATAATTTTTTTTTTTCTCAGTTTACTCTTCGAAGTGAAGAAAGCGCGTCACCGTTGGTCATTTCTCATGATTCCGTCGAAATACACCATTAACTTGCACGTGCAAGTCACGTGAAACCACTTTTGAGGGCTGATTAAGTAATTTTCTACCCATTTTAATAGATGCTATTGACTTTCTTCAATTGGTACCACCAGAATCTTAGCTGGATGCAGCAAAACAACCTGAAAAAGAGAAAATCTAACAAAAAAAAAATATTTATAAATATTCATAAACTCTAAAATTAATAAATTCCAATTTTAGATATTATTATGATATTTCTGATAGAAATTAATAAGATTATGAATCTGGAATATCACTATCATATATTTTAAGGATGTATTGATCGGTGATATAAGAGAAACCAACAATAATACCATTGGCAAATAAAATAATGAATATTTTCGAAAAAAAACAGGAGTATTTCTATCAGGAATATCATAATAATATCTAAAATTGAAATTTATTAATTTTAGAGTTTATGAATATTTATGAATATTTTTTTTTTTAGAGTTTCTCTTTTTGGGGTTGTTTTGCTGCATCCAGCTAAGATTTTGGTGGTACCAATTGAAAGAAGTCAACAGCATCTATTAAAATGGGTAGAAAATTACTTAATCAGCCCTCAAAAGTGGTTTCACATGACTTGCACGTGCAAGTTAACGGTGTATTTCGACGGAATCATGAGAAAGGACCAACGGTGACACGCTTTCTTCACTTCGAGGAGTAAACTGAGAAAAAAAAAAGTTATAGGACTAAATCGTAAAACCCGATATAGTTTAGAGACTTTTGGTGATAATTTCCCTAATCCGTCCAAATTGTAAATTTAACAAGCAAATGCAAAATTACCCAAGTTCAATTCTAGTAAACAAACATAACTTAAAAGATGAAGTGGAGGTGGATTTTAGCTGTGACATTGAATTTATGTGGTTGCAAGGTATAGCGCAAGTGTTTTGGAAAGTACTATGCAGTTTTGTTTTGGTAAATGAAAGTATTGTTTAGTTGGTGTTAAATTAAACGACCTACAAATATGAACTTTAATTAATTATTCTAACTTTCATTATCCTCAACTAGGAATGTATTTTTTTCCCATAAAAAAAAAAACTTGGAATGTTTTTAAAATGGTTAATAATATCTAGTCGGAGCCTTAGATAATGGCCTTCGTCTTCAATATCACTCCTATTCCCAATTTCCCATCTAATGGAAAAGCTGGGCAGGAACAAGGATTTTGTAATGTTAATGGAGGAGTATTTTGTTGTTCCCCTCTTATTTTCTTTTTGAACATTTTATTTCTTAATTTAATGTGATACAATAAAAAGAAAGTAAATAAATCGAAGTGAAATATCACTAAAATAATAGCTAATATATTTCTTTTTAAAAAGAACAAAATAATTTACATGATTTATATATAAAAAAAGATAATTGCACATGACATATATTATTTTTTTGCAGTGCATCTATTTTTTTTTTTTGAAG
>QANX01005924.1:0-11832 GCA_003254975.1 Ochetophila trinervis
TTTTAAATCCAATTAATTCTAAATTAAATTTACTATCTTAAAATTTTATTTTATTTTATTAATATGCAGTTAAACAATTAATCTTTCTACAAGGAGGAATAACATAGTCAACGACAGGTCATCCGTGTCTTCTATCATCTATACGACAATTGCGTTTATTAGACGACCCTACAAATAAAAAGATACATGTTGATTGCCGAAGGGTGTGATATACGTCAAATATAATTTTCATTGTCGTTCTGTCCACATACTTTGTTACATTTCTTATTTGATTTTTTTTTTTTTTTTNTTTTTTAATTTTTTTTTAATTTTTATTTTTTTTATGGTAATTAGCATTTCTTATTTGATTTGCTGCAGTGGAAACTGGATCCTTTTTTCTTGTCTCACTCGGAAATCTTTTATCGTTCTACGATTTCACCCACTTAACGAAATTCTCAAAAATCCTGTTAGATTTCCCACCTTCCATGACATTGTTCAAAGCCATTTCTTTGAGTTCCAAAGCTCTTGCTTTGAACTTTTCATCACCAAGCACTTGGTCTACTTTATTCTTGATCTCCTCCTTTATGATTGTCCCACTCTCATTTTGTTGAAACTTCAATCCCACCTTCCAAACATCACAAATATAGCTTTCGTTCAGGAACTGGTCAGCGAAATATGGCCAGCACAAGAAAGTAACCCCATTGCTTAAACCTTCAAGGGTGGAGTTCCAACCGCAGTGGGTCAAGAAGCAAGCCACAGAAGGATGACCAAGAATCTTCTGCTGAGGTGCCCAACCCACCATTCTTCCTCGTGACCCTATTCTCTCTGCAAATCCTTCAGGGTAGGTGTTATTTTCCTTGCCACCCATGTCTGGCCTCACGACCCAGAGAAATGGTCTGTCGGAAAGTTCAAGGCCTAGAGCTAGTTCTTGGAATTGGGTATGGTTAAAAACTGTGAAGCTTCCAAATGCAACGTAGATGACCGAGTTTGGTGGCTGTTTGTCCAGCCATTTTAGACACGATGGATCTTCTGCCCAGAAGTTGCCTGACGAATTGCCGAGCCGACTTTTTGCCAAAAGTGGTCCTATGGGTAGGACCTCTGGAGCCAATGCGAATGCAGCTGGCTCAAGGTCATATGCTGAGTTGCAGAGAATCCAGTCTGCAACCTTCACCGATTTGTTGTTCCTAACCATGGTTTCGAATATAATTCTCTGTGTGGTCACATCACCAATGCAGGCCCACGCCAAGTGTTCTGTTCTCGTCGTGGGCATGGTTGGTGCCAACTGAATCATTTGGTTTCTCAGTGGCGTTCCTGCCCAAAATAAATGAATGTGAAAAAGAAAGGACGGTGAGGATATTTATATATATTGGCACATGAGTATTCCGTGTTGTAGGAGATCCTTATGTGGTTTTTAGAGGCAAAAGAAAGCGAAATTTGTCAAATTTTACAGTTTTTTTTTGTGTGACAAATTGTCCAACTTGTGTAATATATATAGTCAGTCTTGTTTAAAACTTCAATTTTTCTCTTTTACTAACATTTTAAAGGCTATCTCGCTGCAACTAGTTTGATGGTTGCTTTGGTTTAAAGAAGTTGAGAAATTGCTTTTAATATCGGGTCAGCATCATGGTCGTCACTATCAACGTCCAAGTCATCGTTGTTTGTCATTATCAATATTGTAGGTATTTCTATTCATGTCTATTTTATTATATGTGTTTCTGAACTTGTCTTGCATTGGCAACTCTTTCCTTTTGTTCCTCCCCTATTTCATCTTATGTAACGGAAAAATTTAAAATTTGTTTTGATAGAGTAGTTGAGTATTTTTTAACATGTGATATTTCTTTAATATTGACAAATAAAAGTTAATAGAAAACTTTAGTGCATGAAATATTATTGTTTCACTAATTATTTGCAACTTATGTTTCTTTCTTTAGTAAAGTCCTTTTTTATTGACTTTTGACCATGTAAGTTTAATTTCTAAAGAACTTCAATTATAGTTATATTCCTAACTGTAATACTCTTGGAAGCCTAAATTTGCCATTACAGCCAAAAGGGTTGTTTTTGTCACCATTTGGAGTGTGTGTTGGACTTGTTAATGGACATCATTTGCTCAAAAGTAAATGACAAGAGCATCTCACCATTATCTTGAATGATACCATCATGAATGAGCTTTGGGATGCTGAATCCCACGGCCAACAGTGCAACTGCTGCAGGCCAAAAAGCAGCTCGGCGGATCTTCATTTTCTCTGCAACATCCAAAGCCCAACCACAGTTCTCATCAGCAATGACACAGACAATTTTGTCACCTTCCACTTGGTTGATCTTTCTTATCAGCTCCTCCAGCTTCCCAGGCATGACACTTAGAATTGCTTCGCATAGCTTTCCGAGATCATTCCTTTCCTCCCAAGCTTCCATGCCATCTGGGATTGAAACCTGATTAATCTGATCCCCTATATCACTTGTGTCTCCCATTGCATTCATGATCCGCTTGTGATTATACTCTGTATTCACAAAAGTGACTTTGAAGTCATGATTAACTAAGCATTTTGAGAGCTCCATCAAGGGAATCACATGGCCTTGTGCCGGGTAAGGTATGGCTAAAATATGTGGATTACCCATATATTGACTTCCTTTGCCTACGATTTTGAATGTTTCTGAATGTTGTTTCTAAACACAAATTTTTACCTTGTATATATACCAAGAGCTTGGGGGTTTACTGGAGGAGTCCTTGCTAAAAGTGTTGGCTTCATGGTATCTGCTGTTATTTGTGTAAAAGAATTGGGAATCTGCAATTTTATCTCTTTCTTTTTGGTTTCATTCTTTGTATTTGTCATTTTGTTATTGACTTGAGTGCATCTTATTTTATGGTTTACTTTGTCATTTTGATACTGCTTTCTAGTAAATGGCTTCAATTTTATCACTGTTTATTTTTAATTTTGTTCTGTATACTGGCTCTATCTTCTATTCTTGTGTAAATATTTGTTTGTTTGTTTGTTTATTTGTTTTTTTTTTTTTCGTTTTAGGCAATTCTGGTGGAAGTATTGAATATGAACATATACATAGGATTTAGAATTTTGCTTGTGCTATGTGGACTTTATCTGGCTAGACTGGGTTTTTCTCCCCTGACTTTGTTTACAATTTTGGCTCTTGTTTACTTTTTATTTTTTATTTTTGGTTTACTTTGTCATTTTGATACTGCTCTCTTGTAAATGGCTTCAATTTTATCACTGTTAGATTTTTAATTTTTGTTCTATGTGTACTGGCCCTATCTTCTATTCCTGTGAAAGTATTATTATTATTAATTATTTTTGTAATTCTTGTGTAAGTATATATATATAGGTGGACTTTATCTGGCTAGACCGGGTTCTTCTCCCTCTTTGTTTACATTTTTGGCTTTTGTTTTCATATTTTTATGGTTTACTTTGTCATTTTCATACTGCTCTCTAGAAAATGGCTTCAATTTTTAATTTTGTTCTATGTGTAATGGCCCTGTTTTCTATTCTTGTGTATGTGTTTTTTTGTTGGTAATTCCTATGTAAGTATTAAAGATGTACATATACATAGGAATTATAATTTTGCTTGTGCAATATATATATATATGTGTGTGTGTGTGTGTGTGTGCGCGCGCGTGTAGGCGGACTTTATCTGGCTAGACCAGGCTCTTCTCCCCTGACTTTGTTTGCATTTTTGGCTGAAAATTATGCATGCTAGGAAAATCTCAATGTATCAATAAATATACTTTTAACTGTGAGGACGATAAAGTAAGCTATCTAAAATTTCTGCTGGAATCAGGAACCACTTAAAAAAATAGAATAGGACTTAAATCCCAAATTCACCTCCTTTGGAAGATCACTTCACTAGGACAAAAACATCCTATTATCTCCTTGTTAGAGCATGGAGCTGGACTGGCCTTTCTGTTCCACTCTTATTTTTGGATTATGAAGTTTTTGTTCCATCTTAAGAACTTTGGACTAATTGTCAAGGAACCAGCAAACGATAGCAATTTCATGTTAACATCCTAAACTATTTCCTGTTACTGGTCTATCTCTTTATTGATTGCACCTTGTTGAGTTGTTGACCACAATGCAGTTTCTATGCACAGAGTGGCTAACTTGTTGAAAGCAGGCTTATGATTCAACAAATCCCAAATCGAAGAAATTTCCAAAGTTAGTCTGTCCAGGTGTTTCAGAATTGGATATTTTTCACATATTGCAGACTTGGAGTCATTTCTTTGGTTTTTAAGAGCTTTTGAAGAAGCTATATATGTGGTCCATATAACTTTTGTTAAATTTATCTCTCATAAAACTTAACACAAAATAGTAGTTCAAAAAACGGCAGTGTAAGTACATTAATATATAAAAAAGGCAGTGTAAGTACATTAATATCTTCTTGTTGAAATATGTTGTGAGCTTTTAGCAGTATTTCTGATAGGCAGGATATCCTATGATTTTTCTTGTTTGAAGTATTTTTCTTTCTGAAATTAATTTGTTTTCTCATGGAAAAAAATAAAATAAAAATAAAGAGGAAAAGACTGAAATAAACTTGAAACATACAGAATGAATTTAAATCTGAGGAAAAGAATTAAATAAAACTTGAAACATACAGAATGATTTTAAATCTGACTTATCCATTCGACAAAATTCCTGAAATTTTTGTGAGAGCTACCACCTTCTCTGATACTTCTTGCAGCCATTTCCTTGAAGTCTAAAGCCCTTGCTTTTATATTTTCATCATTCAGCAGTTGCTCTACCTTAATTCTTATTTCACTTTGGGTAATGGTACCACTTTCATTTCGATCAATTCGCAACCCAATACTCCAAACATCACAGATGTAACTTTGATTAAGGAACTGATCAGCAAAGTAAGGCCAGCACAAGAAAGGAATCCCATTGCTTAAACCTTCCATAGTGGAGTTCCAGCCGCAATGGCTCAGGAAGCAGGCAATGGAACGATGAGAGAGAACCTTCTGTTGAGGTGCCCAACCCAGTATCAGTCCTCTAGTGGCTACTCTGTCATGAAATCCTTTTGGGTAAGCATCATTGACTTTATCTGTCATATTTTGTCTCACAACCCATAGAAATGGTCTGTTGGAGAGTTCTAGACCCAAGGCCAATTCTCGAAACTGTGTTGGATCAAAAATTGTAAAACTGCCGAATGCAACATAGATGACTGACTGTGGAGGCTGTTGATCAAGCCATTTCAAACAAATCGAGTCTTCTGGTTTGAAGTTTCTTGCTGAGTCTTGTAGCCGGTTGCTTGCCAGAAGTGGACCTATAGGTAGGACTTTTGGGGCCTTTTTGAATGCCTCAGGCTCAAGGTCATAAGTTGAGTTGCAAATTAACCAGTCTGCCAACTCAATTGATTCATTGTTTTTAACCATGAGACCAAAAATGTTTTTCTGCATCGTCATGTTGCCAAGGCAGGTCCATACAAAGTTTTCTGTATTCAAGGCAGGTATATCAGACGACTGTTTCTTCATTGGAGTTCCTGCAAAGGAAATCTCAGTTTTAACTATATACCATATGTTATGAGCTGCTATTATTGTGTCAAGTATGGAGCTTTTTCCTGTATGAAAGTTCTGGTAAACATATAGTATGTTGATTGTATATGCTAATGACCACTTTCTAAGAGCCAAAGGGATTTAAAGATAGGCATGTTTCACCTGTTTGTATAGTCTCTCTCTTTATGTTCTTGTGCAAGAAGCTAATGCAGAATAAGAAAAAGCTAAGTTTGAGAAAAAATCTAACCATCATTGGTAATGATTCCCTCATCAATCAGCTTTGGGATGCTAAATCCTTGGACTAACAGTGCAGCTGCTGCAGGACAGAAGGCAGCTCGCTTGATTCCTTTTTGCTCCGCGATTTCCAGAACCCATCCAAGACTCTGGTCAGCAAGGACACAAGTAATTGCATCTCCTTCCGATCTGTTAATCTGTTCGATGAGCTCCTCCACTTTCGCAGGCATGATTCGCAAGATTGTTTCAGAAAACTTCCCTGGTTTCTTCCTATCTTCCAAGGACAACCCATCTGAGATCATTATAAGACGAACTCGGTTGCCTTCGTTACCACTCATTTCCAATGAATTGCTGATTTTCTCATTAATATACTCTGTATTTACAAATGTAATCTTGAAGCCATGCTGGACTAGGCACTGTGATAGCTCCATTAGAGGGATTACATGTCCTTGTGCTGGATAAGGTATCACCAAAACATGTGGGTTTTCCATTCTCTCTTTGTTTCTTTAATCTGCAAGATTTTAGTCCTAAGCCTCTGCTACTTCTATGGGGATGTTGGAGAAAAGGGTCAATGGCTATGCTCAAAGTGTTGTCTTTCATACTTGTTTGAATATGAATGTTGGAATCTACCATTCCTATCCTTTTGTCTTGCAGTACTGCTATATTTATTTTATTACATATAATTTGATATCATGGTCTTTATCTTTTGATTTATATGTTTTCTTTTTCCTTGTTGTTCGTTGGCTGCTCTATTTCCCATTATCAATCATTCTTGGTTCTTTATTTTTATTTATTTATTTAAATATGGACTCAATCAATCTCGTTGAATTATTGAAAATGCTAAAGGGTTAGCCTCATACTAATTTTTTATTGATAAATATGACTAAAACTCTGGTCTAATCCTCTTCTCTTCTCTCTCTCTTTCTCCATTCGGTGGTCTCAATTATAACAATTGTTTGTGAGAGGTGGGCTAAAAGGTGGAGAGAAAGATAACCAAAATTAGTACTTTAACTTGATATCATATTAAACTATAATTCAGTATCACTGTTTTCGTAAGCTTGAATTTATGAGAAGTGAACTGAAATTGAATTACATGTCGACGTATGATGTAATAATTAATGGAGGGTTTGATATTTAGATATCAATCAGGAGAGGCTATCTGCAGACTAATCAAAAGACTATTCGTGTTGCTTCGTCACCTCGGTTTGAGTTATACAAATACTGATTTTGGGTGGGGAAAACCAAGGAAGTTGGAGATGATCATTTCCACATATAGGACACCAGGAACAATTTGAATTTCGAATACCAAAAATAGGGAAGGAGTTAGAGATTGGATTGGTTTTAAGTATGGAAGAAATGGAAAAGTTTGCTCTTAGACTTGATTTTGAACGATTGACATGAATTGATTGTGCCTCTTTTAACACTTGTAATTTTTGAAAAAAAAATTGACGCACAAAAATAATTGCATCGTCCTACATCAGTTGGTATCAAAGATGAAAATCATGTGTTCAAGTCTCATGAGTACAACTTGGTGTTAGTGGGAAATTTCTCTTAGTAAGAGAACGATGTGCTTCACCAAAAAAATAATATTATACTATTTTTTTTTTGGTAATTAAAAAATAATAATATTATACTAAAGGTGTGTTACTAAAGGTGTGTTTGGTAGTGCACATAACACAAAACACGCTTTTAAAGTTATTTTTTGATATTTTAATTAATACACCTTTTTGGAAAAGCACCAACCTTGGTACAAGCAACTCTGCTAGGAAGCATTATTATTATTATTATTTTTCTTCTCTAGCCAGAATTTATCGAAGCACTGCCAAACATATGCTCTAATTCTGTCATAGATTCTCTTAAAAAGACCATTAAAACAATTTTGAAATTTCAAATGCATGACCAAATAGGAAATAGGATGCTAATGAGAATAGCATCAAGTAGGAAAAGGAGTAAAGGACCCCCTATGCCTTGAGCCATTTGATGAAGTCGTTTAAATTCTTTGAAGACTGACCATCATCTCGTATATTTTTCATGGCCAATTCCTTGAGCTGTAAAGATCTTGTTCTCATACTTTCATCACCAAGAACTTGTTCCACCTTTTTCTTCACTTCCTGACCTGATATGATCCCGTTTTCGTTTCGTTCAAATCCCAATCCATCTCTCCATATATCACAAATGTAGCTCATGTTGAGAAACTGATCAGCAAAATAAGGCCAGCACAAGAAAGGCAAACCACTACTCAACCCTTCAAGGATTGAGTTCCAACCGCAATGACTTACAAAACAAGCAATTGCAGGGTGACTTAGAACCTTCTGCTGAGGCACCCAACTCACTATTTTACCTTTAGATTTCAGAATCCTATTTGGGACCGAATCATTTGGCAATTTGACCATCCCAGGACGAACAACCCAGAGAAATGGCCTGCCGGTGAGCTCTAGTCCAAGAGCTAGCTCATTGAATTGGGTCTCATCATGAACTGTGAAGCTCCCAAATGCCACATAGATGACAGAGCAAGGTGGTTGCTTATCGAGCCAGGTTAGGCAGGATTGGTCTTCAGCCCAAAACTGTGATCCTAATTGTCCAAGGCTCTGGCTTTCCAACAGTGGACCTATTGGAAGGAGTTTTGGATGCAATGAAATCGCTGCAGGCTCCACATCATAGGCTGTGTTGAAGAGCCACCAGTCAGTCAACTTCACAGCTTTTATAGATCTTTCTATATAGTGGAATACAGTCTTCTGTGTGGTTGAATCGCCCATGCAAGACCATGGATAGTTCGGGTCATCCATAGCAGGCAAGCCTTGGGAGAGAAGAAGTGTCTGTTTTTTGTCGGTTCGGAATCCTGCAAAACGGCCAAAAAAGACAAGAAAATCATGAAGCTGAAACTGCACAAGTTTTCACAAAAGAACAGAGATGTATAAAAGGGTATAAATGAAAGAATTAGTCTCTGCTGTAAAGGGTTTGTTTGTTTATAATTATACATTTGGTAATCAAAATTGTTGGGTTTGGTTTTTACAGGGTAGAATATGTTAAAGAAAGGAGGGAGTTGGCAATCACTAGTGACGATAACATAATTTTTTTTTTTTTGATGAAAATATATAGTTTCTTATACAATTGGACTAGCTAATTTAGGCATTAAAATCAAGGGAAATTGGCATCAATACACCCCGAGCTATATCATATTTGCACATTGCACTTTATGTTAATTAAAGAAGAAAAAGAAGAGGGTCAAACCCTGTAATCAGATGGAGTAAAAGAAAAATCCATCCAAAATGAAGTTCACGTGACTTCTGTTACACGAAATTAACCGAAGGTGCAACAATGCAAGGTTCTACTAAGTTCAGAGAGCAAATTGCCATAAACAAATATTTAGAGTGCAATATGCAAATTTCCGTATGATTTATACCAATTTCCCTGAAATCAATGCCCATAAACTTTTTAGACAATTGGATTATAATATTATGTTTTTAAATTAGTATAATCCATCACCAAAAAAACTCAAAAGCAGTTAGAAAGTCAAACCAACAACGTATAAAATCCAAATTCAACACAACGAGCATTGACTTAAACAATTTTACCACCCATAATGAGTTACAGGATTGCACAAATATATACCATTTATTCTAAAAAGCTTACAAAAATGGGTTTAATTATATATATCAAGCATATTTTAAACACCAAAGAGGAAAGACACAAACTTTCAAACACTTAAAAAAATTCTCACCATCAGAATCGATGATCCCCTCATCAATCATTCTTTGTATGTTGAGTTCCAAGACAAAAGTGGCAGCTGCAGCTGGCCAAAAGATAGCTCCTCTTATTCCCATCTTGCTGGCAACTTCCATGGCCCACCCCATACTTCCATCTGCAATCACACAGGTGATCTTCTTCTTTTCATCATCACCGTCCAATACACGATTGAAGTTTCTTAGCAACTCCTCCAGCTTTGCAGGCATGGTATCCGAGATTGCTTCACACAGCGAGGCGAAATCAGATCTGTCATCATCAGGATCCAACCCATCTGGGATTGACACCGAACTGATGTTTTGCGAGCCGACTGGACTTTTCCCATCTCCAATCAAAGCCATCGCACTCAACACTCGTTTCTGGATGAAATCTGTGTTGAGAAAAGTGACCTTGAAACCTTGTAGAGCTAATTTGTGAGAAAAAATCATGAGGGGGTTCACATGGCCCTGTGCAGGAAATGGGATGACCAAAACATGGTGACTAGTGCTGCCCATTTCTTGTTTGTAAGAGAAGAGTGACAATCTGAGCTCACCAATAAACACTCTTAATAAAACAGTGCCACTGATTGTCTAATGTTATTGGTTTTTGCTGGGATTTGCCTCTTTGGATCTTTATATATAGTTTCGGTTCCTTCAGAGTCTGTATTTATATACTATACATGTGATGCAGAATTAAAATAAATAAATAAATATAAAAAATAGTATCATAAACACCACTTATTGTTTCGAATATTTTCAAATAACAGATTTTAAAATTTTTAAAAAATCTTTCTGCCGTCAATAAAATTCAGTTAAAATTAACACTGAGAAAGATAAAGTGCTATTTTGACATAAAAGTAAAATAATATTTATAATATAAAATATATTTTTAAATTCCAAAAATATCATTCTCTCCTCCCCTTCTTTTCTTGCCCGCACTCTCTCTCCTCTCTCTTTCTATCTCTCTCATCTTCCTCTCCCTTCTGCGCTAAGGAAGTTTGGATGTTTGTATTTTTTTGGGCTATGCAAGCAGAGGTTGGATTCCGGGTGCAACGGTGGCGGGGGGTGTTGCGATGCAGCGGCTGATTAGCTTGGTGGCTCAAAGTGACTGTGGATGTATTATTTTGTCTTCTTCAACAATTCAAATTCAAAATAACAAAGATAAATAAATAAAAATCGCTCAAAGTTGCACCTCCCCATATCATACCTTCTTCTTCTTTCCCTAGTTCAAAATCAAAAAACTTAAAAAAAAAAAAAAAAAGAAAAAAGAAAAGTCCAGTTTTCACATCCTTAGATCTTTTTACTCAGTTTAAAATCGTTAATAAGTGGGTTTTTCTCTGCTGCATGTGTTGACATTTTAGCTTTTCTCTATTTTTGTGAAATTTGGTTTTATGAAATTGGAAACTATAATGGAAAAAAAAAAAATATGAAAACTTGAGTTTTTTTTTTCTCTAGTGTGTGCGGAAATGGGTGTTTTTTGGCTGTGCTGCTCGGGTTTTTGGAAGTTAATTAAAGTTTTCTGTATTTTTTTTTTGCCATGGATTGAAGTTGTAATTGGATAGTTTTGTTTTATGATTTTAAAAATTGTTTGTTGATCCACTTCGTTATTTTTTACAAAGAAAAAATAGAAAGGCATTAAATGAGTTTGGGTATTAAATCTTATTTTTTAGTTTTTAAAACAAAGAAAAAATAGAAAGGCATTAAATGAGTTTGGATATTAAATCTTATTTTTTAGTTTTTAATGTATTTATTTTAAAATTATTTACACTACTTAAATTATATTGGAATTTATAAATATATTTCTAATTTATTTTGACATTTTAATATTTAAACTGATCAAAATATAATACTGTTAATAACTGAGTTAATTCAATTTAAAATGCGTGTCATGCATATAGTAGATACATATTTATAACTTATTACCAAAAAAAATACATATTTATAACACCTAAGTAACTAACTTTTAAATTTATTTAAAATAAATAAACAAAATATAAAATAAAAAATACAAAAATAAAAGGTTATATATATGTTTCATTTTTTTTTGGTGAAAATATATATATGTTTCATTTTTCAACATATTATAATACAAATATTATAACAGGAGCCACTTCATAGCCACATTAAAAATATATAATAAAAATATAATATATACTCCGTTTCTTATTTTTTTCTTTTATTCCTAAATAACCACAACCACACATCTCAAAAAGAAAAACTTAAAAAACAAAAAAAAACAAATAACGGGAGGATCAGCTGATGATCCCGAGGCAGAGAGCAAACAAATATCAGACCGTAGCAGCATACCGACATTCAGTTTCAACTTAATTTGTTTGTACCTATACCTGAATTTGAGGAGGTAGTCTAGTAGTAAATCAAAAATTTTTATATTTTTTTATA
>QANX01005927.1:0-33345 GCA_003254975.1 Ochetophila trinervis
CGTATACATAAAATTAAAACTAACCATATTAACTGGGATATGTTTATAGTGAGACTCCCAGTAAGGGTTTTACTATAAGATTCTCTCTATGTTTATGTATTAAAGTTAATCATTTATGAATCAATGTTACTCATTATGAATATGTTATTTATAAAATTAAAACTATAGCCCTAATAACTGGGATCCGTTTATAGTGAGACTCCCAGTCTGACTATGAGATTCTTTCTATGTTTATATAACAATGTTAATCATTTATGTATCAATGTTACTCATTATAAATATACTATTTATAAACCACTGTTATTTATTTATAGATCGATGTTAATAAATACTATCTAATATTTACATTTATAGACCAGACCAGTATTATACATTTATAATTGATATATTATTCACATGTAGATAAATATTAGGGATCTTAATTAATAGTAAAACCCTTAGGGTACTTTCATTGTAAAAATTTCTTCCTAATTGATATGTTTTGTATTGGAAGAGAGTTTCAATAGTAAAAATCATTTTTCTTTCTTTTTTTCCAAAATGCATTAAAAGGGAGACGATATTTTGTCCAAGCGGTGGACCCCATTGTAGTCCTACGAACCGGCTATAAATAGAGGGAGAGACCATGCCGGAAACCAAAGCAATAGCACAAAATCTAGCTAATATTTGTGTGTAATTGTTTTTTCAATCCTGTGAGAGGCAAATTGACCCCCCAAAAAAAAAAAAGTCTGTTAAGTGGCAAAAATGATGAATATAGCACACAAGGTGGTATCAGCTGTGCATCACATTGAGGAGGAGATTGTGGGGCTCTTCACCATGAGTGATGAGAAGATCATAGACCAAATTTATGATACTCATGCTCATGCCGACGAGACCTTCGACGATGATTCTCTTTTCATCATCGTCGAAAACATCCTCAAACCTGCTACCCAAATTGTTGACAAAATTGTTCAGGTATAACTCTTTAATATGTTCCAAAAATTTTAGTAGATTCTCTCTCTCTCTCTCTCTCTCTTGTATTTATATATATATGTACGTATATATTTATGTAATATATAATTATATATATACGCATGGTAATAGTTCCATGCACAAAATATATGTTCACACATGTATATTTTGTATATAATGTTTATTAATTTAGAACTTTTTCTTCACTTTTATGGATATTTGAAATTTTATGTATACGTAATTCTTCTTACTAATATAAACAGGGTAGCCAAGTACATGTGGAGAACATTGACGAGAAGACCCCCAAACCCAACTTCAGTGTTCCCTTATGCACCCTTAAGCAGATTGGCTGCGAGGTCCTTTCCTTTAATATCAAGTTTATTATTTCATTATTCTTTAGCTTTTTTCTGCTATTGCTATAATTGACTTCATTAATAAAATTAAAAAGAGGGTCTACAGCCACTTAAAAAAAAAAAAAAAAAAAAAAGGCCTTGGATTTTTTAGCCACGGTGAATTATTGTGGCTAAAACGACTTATTGGGCCACAATAAATGGTTTTTAGCCAGTTAGTTTTAGCTACAAAAGTTGGTGTAACTAAAAATTTATGACTACAGAGTAATTGACCACAATATGCCACACAATATATCACTTTTAGCGACAGCATAGATTGTGGCTAATCCCCTGTGTTTTTTTTTGTTTTGGGTAGTGATCCTTCTTCTAATAGTAAAAGAAGTAGGGATTTAGGCTACAAAGGGCGAGGCGGATTGGAGGAATCAATGCTCCTGTATAAGAATCAATAAAAAAGCACAAAAAAATTAACAAGATTAAGGACTAAGGAGTATAATTCCGACAGTTTTGGCATACAAACTAATTGTATTGACATTTAAGTGTCACTAACAAAACAAAGTGTGAAACTTTTCAGCTGTCATGCAAGGCTCCTGGTGAGGAAGTTGCACACAAAACAACTCTGTCAATACTTAACAAGCTATCTACCTATCAATGGGAAGCCAAGGCAGTGCTTGCTCTTGCGGCTTTTGCGATGGAATACGGCGACTTCTGGCTTCTTGCTCAGAATCAGCACTCGGACCGGCTCGCCAAGTCTTTGGGAATCCTCAAGAGAGTGCCTGTCCTCACTAATAAGCCCGCCGTGCTGCAGAAACGCCGGCAAGCAATTCTTGAGCTGAACAATCTCATCAAGGCCACACTTCAGGTCATGGACATCATCGACCAATTCCAAAAGCTCTCCTTTTATGATCCGAAAGACATACCCGGGTTGTCTGTAGCACTTGACCATATCCCAATTGATGTCTACTGGTCAATTGTAACAGTGGTTGCCTGCTCAACTAGGCTCACTATTCTCACTAGCGATGAGTATGTTCCTGTTCATGTTTTATGCCTATCTATTTAAATTATGGTTGCAGCTTGACTATGTGTAATTCCATATGCTCTTGCAAAGCTAATTTATATCGTGAATTACAGGGACAAGCAGCATGATTTGGCACCCTATTCACAGAAGATTCACTACATACTCAACAAACTTAAGATTCAGCTCATTGTTTGCAGAAGACAATTAGGTAATTGCCTGCAGCCTAATTACCTTAATTATATATATACACACACGTACAGTATTCTCTCATTCGGAATTTATAATCTGGAATTGTGCAGAATTAGTGAAAATATTAGTGGCATTTTTTGAAAAAATCTCTGGATGAAAGAAAAAAATATATATATATACCTTTCCATATAGTTAAATAATGCTTAAAAAAGGATTATGGTGTTGCAGAGGAAAGAGAGGCTTACTTGAGGCTCAAGAAATTCCTCCAAACCCCAACTGAAGTGAAGGAAATCATTAGGGCCCTGATATTTACCAAGGATAAACCGCAGCCCCTCATTGAGGGTTCAACTAACAAAACGGTACAATTGGTTCTCAAACACTCAACATTTACTTTCACTCGGTTTGAATATTAATTCTGTCATTCATTTCCAATCTGATTTATGAATGTAATTTATGTTGAAACTGCAGGTTAGCATTGATGTGCTGAGGAAGAAGAACATATTCCTGTTCATCTCCACCCTTGAAATCACAGAGGAAGACATTTTAGATCTGAAACCGGTTTACGAAGGAACAAAGAAAGATGATAATTACAAGATTGTTTGGATTCCCGTGGTGGAGAACTGGACCCTGGAACTTCAAAAGAAATTTGAGACGCTGAGGTCTAAAATGCCATGGTTCACCATCCAATCCATATCGCCCACAGTAGGCATCAAGTTCATCAAGGAAGAGTGGCATTTCAAAGGCAAGCCTTCTCTGGTTGTGATGAACCATCAGGGGAAGATCGAAAACACCAATGCTCTCCACCTTGTCAAGCTCTGGGGAACCAAGGCCTTTCCTTTCAACAAGGCTGCTGAGGAAGCCATCTCCAAAGAAACGACTTGGATTCACAATATAATGATCAAAATTGACACTGCTGTTTCAGATAAGGTGAGCAATTGATTTCTTTGATCATGTCCAAATTGTTTTTTTATATAATAAAGTCTTTGGAGTCTGATTAGATATTGTCGATGGAAAAAAACAGATGGTGAGAGCACATCCTAATGGTGAGAAGTACATTTTCTTCTATGGTGGCAAAGACAACGAGTGGATCAAACAGTTCGCGGCCAAAGCAAACGCCTTTGCAAACGATCCCATCTTCAAGGAAGCGAAAATTGACATCGAGCTGTTCTGTGTTGGAAAGAGTCCCAAAGGAGGAGAAGACCATGGAATTCTTGGGCGTTTCTGGGATGGCATAGAGACCTTGTTCTTCACCAAAGCTCACAAGCAGGTCGATCCTGTTACGCAAGAAATCCAGAAGCTGCTTTCCTACAAGAACGAGAGCGGCTGGGCTTTGCTTACCAAAGGGCCTCACGTTGTGACAGCCGGTCATGGTTTCACAATTTTGAGGGTGCTGGAGGACTTGGAGAAATGGAAGGACATATTCCGCGCAAAGGGGTTCGAGATCTCTTTCAAAGAGTACCATGGGTTCCTTATCCAGTCGGTTCGCCATTGCTGTCGCCTTGACATCCCGACCGTAATTGGAAAAGTACCTGAGAAACTGCAATGCCCTGAGTGTCCAAGATCCATGGAGTCCTTCATCAGTTACAAGTGCTGCCACATTGATGGTCCAACTGCAAATCACTAACAAACTGGCTCTGGCTCTCTCTCTTTCAAATTACTACTACCTAATATCATCCCCATCAGAGTCTGTTTGCAAATTTATGGGAATTAGATGCTATAGTACTAAATAAAAGAGCATCTTTATGCCTCCAAATGCAGTGGAAGAGTCGGTCTATGTGCTTGTTGTCTTTGAATTAGTAAATAAATGGCATCTCTATTGTGATGGTAGTTTGATGCCTCTCTACTGGTAACTGTACTATTTGTCCAGTAACTATTGAATATGCATCTTATTATATGTCATATAGTATGCTTCGCTGCCACTTCTGTTCTTCCTTATGGTTTGCCATTTTCCAGGGCTAGCTTGCATGCAGTGATTTTTTGGTCTATTGAAAAGCAAAATTACTACTTAAAATTTTAGATACTGCAAGGACTCATTCACCTACCAGCAGCATAAATTTGCTTAAAGATATTTTTTTACCATGCACAAGCTAGCAGCTAGGCCCTTTTTAATGGAAAAACAGAGCATAAAGACCTGCATTTGATCCGGAGCAAACCAGATCAAGAGTCCTACAGATTCACTATGGATATAGAGTTTGTTCCTTCGTATGAAATTGATCGCAGACAGATCCACAATGGGTGCAGAACAGCCAGTTTCAAATCCTGATTTTGATACCCTTTGTGGGCTTAGGACTTGAATATGATCCGGTTGTGTACTTAGCATAATATTACATGTTCGTAGACAAATTTACTCATATTACAAGAGGAAGAATTGATGCTCTTTTCATAATTACGAGGAGATCAAAATTATTATGATCGTGAGCTCAAGATTTGGATCCAGACTTTTGAGCGAGGCTTTTAAACCCTTATATATACAGAGAGACAGCTGCTATGATATGGTCATGGAAATTCCATCAAAAGTGCCACTAAATATTTTTAATTTTTAGTGATAAATTTTAGACTGATCATTAAAAATTAATTAGAAGCAGTGATTTTAAATTTGTCACTAAAAGTAATAATGATGGTAATTTTCAATCTGTTGTTAAAAATAAAATTTCAGTAATAGTTTCATCAAAATTACCTCATAAGAGCATTTATATATATGTGTATATATTTTTTTAGTATTAAATTCATGATAAAGAGGATATTATTTCACCTATATAAAAATTTAAATCCTTAATCTAAAACTGTATTCTCAAAACTTTTACTATTAAAGCCTACTAATATTTAAATAGTTATATTTTATTTGAAAGAAATCTATTATCACTGGGTAGAATATGATAAAGTTAGACCTAGTGGCCTTATAATTACTTTTGTTCTTTCTCGAATTTTTTTTTTGGGGGTAATGTTCTCTAATTAGTCGTTGCAATTTTACTAAATAACTTTACACGAAAAATAAATTTTGGGTATATATATATATATATTTGGTTCCTTTCTACTAAATAATTTTTTTTTTCTTTGCTGGATTTGCTGTGAAATTCTTGGGATGTCAAGTCTACTGTTTGTGACATCCCACCAACTGGTTTGAAAATGGCATCAACATTCATTGGTAACTCCACTTCGGTCCAGGAAATGTTTCGGAGGGTGAGTGAGCAATTCACTGCTATGTTCCGTAGAAAGGCTTTCTTGCCTTGGTACACAGGAGAGGGAATGGATGAGATAGAGTTTACAGAAGCAGAAAGCAACATGAATGACCTGGTCTCTGAGTACCAGCAGTACCAAGATGCTACAGCAGACGAGGAGGGATATGATTATGAAGAAGATGAGGAACCTCAGGAGGAAGAATAATAAGTCATTTTGTCTCAGTTCTGTTTGTTGCATTGATATGTTGTAGGTTTTTGTTATGTTTTTGTTCCTGAATACCTTATTTGGGTTTTGAATTGCTAAATGCTGACCAGTTCTATGCCCGGTTGCATGTTTGCTTTTAAGTGTAGTTAGATATTAGTGGTCCGGAGGATTTGTTTACTTTCAAATATTGAAGAATTGCTATTATATCAGGGTACTAGTTTTAAAAGATTGAATGCTAATTGTCTTATGCTCGATAATGCTCGGTCTCTGTTATTGTTATTATTATTATTTTTAGCGGTTTTTTTATTTTTTTATTTTTTTTTATGTTTACTGTCATTTCCTTCTATATGTAAATAGAAGCACTTCTTCTTGCGGAATCAAGTAGAGGCGTTAAATTTATTTTCTTGGCAAAGAGTGTGCTTATTTACAAGGTGAACTTAAATTATAAAGCAGCACCCAAATTTCTACTGTTATATTGTAAAAATGTATTGTATTCTAGCACACCTCAAAAAAGCTTCTTAAGCAGCAAATCCTATAAGACAGGCTGCATATGAATTATACATGCTCAAGAAAGCCCTCTCTGCCCTCTGCACAAAATTGAGGCATACAACGAAACCAAAAAAAGAAAAAGGAAAAAAAGAGAACTATAAATTATTCTGTTATTAAGCAGAAAATCTTATTATTAGGTTAATTTATAATTTTTTTTAGTAGTTTTTTTAGGTTGTTTTGATCAATTATGACAAATTTATATTAAATTATGTTTAATATTTACTAAAAGATATAATATTATGTTTCAACAAGTTTTATAATTTGAAATATATTCCAATATATTTTATATATCATATTTATTTAAATTGACAATTAAAATTGCATTTTAAATTATAATTTATAAAATATAATTCATAAAAAAATTGAAATATAATCCAGTCTAGTCTGAAACTACACAAAACACAGTATATTAAATCCTGTCATCTAATCCAATCCAACACCAAACACAAGACAGGATTTGAGAAATCCAATCTTCCTGAAATCCAGTCCGATCCAATCATGCTAGCTATATCCGATCCAATCCGATCATGCATACCAAACAGACCCATATGGTTATCCAGAGTTTTATATTTTCTATTTGAAGATGAGACACAAGCCAAGAAAATCAACCATTAAAATATTTCCGAAATTTTTTTACTATTAAAAATTAAATTGTAATATTTTAGGCCATATACTATTTTGTACCAGAATTGACAAATTTCATAAAAAGAAGAGGTATGTATCTAGAAAAAGTAATAACAGATTAAAGAAGAAAAGAACAAAAACCATAAAAGATGTGCTTCATTATAGAAGTAGCTTACACATAGTACTTCTTTCATAAAAAAAAAAAAGCTTACACACAGTACCAACATGCTGGGCATCTCATGTCCTGTAAAGAAGACACCCTTTGGACCATCCTTAACCCAAAAAATAAAAAAGACACCCTTTGGACCACTAAAAAACTCTGACACTAAAACATTACCAGCATCTAATCATACTACAGATAAATAGTATTAATTCTAGATGCCCTTTATTCATCAGCATAGCATAAACTACTTGACCCGAAAAAAACAGAGACCCATTTAGAAAGGAGAGAGACCCGACCCATTTAGTGATGCCCATTGATTGGGCCATCCACATGGCAGCATTTGTAGCTGACAAACATCTCCATGGTACGAGGGCACTCTGGGCATTTCATAATTTCCGGGGTTTTACCGGTCGCACTTGGGATATCAAGCCGGCAACAATGGCGGACAGACTGAATAACTCTATTATGGTACTCTTTGAAGCAGAACTCGAAGCCCTTTTCGCGAACAACCTCCTTCCATTTCTCAAAATCTTCCAAAACCCTCAAGACTGTGAGTCCGTGACCAGCAGTGACCACGGTAGACCCTTTGGTCAGCAAAGCCCACCCGCTCTCGTCCTTGTACGAAAGCAGCTTTTGGATTTCTTGGGTAACTGGGTCCACCTGTTTGTGAGCTTTGGTGAAGAACAGGCTCTCTATGCCGGACCAGAACTTACCAATGACTCCATGGTCTTCCCCTCCTTTACCGCTCTTTCCGATGCAAAATAACTCGATCTTAATCTTTGAATCTTTAATGATTGGATCGTTTGCGAGCGCCGTGGCTCTCTTTGTGAACTGTTGGATCCACTCGTTGTCTCTGCCTCCATAGAAAAAGATGTACTTGTCCTCTTTAATCTGTTTGATAAAATTAAATATGTTATTCAAAACCCACAATTTAGTTTTTTGAGTAGAAAAACAAAAATCAAAAGCAAATTTGGGGATGTGAAAATGGATTTACCCAAGTTTGAATAACAGGGTCAATGTTGTTTACTACAGGGACAATCCAAGTCAATTCTTTGGATAAAGTTTCTTCAGCAGCCTTGTTGAAAGGGAAAGCCTTCATTCCCCATAGCCTGATGAGGTGGAGTGCATTGGGGTTTTCTACTTTCCCCTGTGGGCTCATCACCACCACTGTCGGCTTGCCTTTGAAATGCCACTCTTCCTTGATGAACTTGATGCCTACTGTTGGTGATATGGATTGGATGGTGAACCATGGCATTTTAGACCTCAGCATCTCAAACTTCTTTTGAAGTTCAGTGGTCCACTGCTCCACCACTGGGATCCACACAATCTTGTACCTATCGTCTTTCTTAGTTCCTTCATGAATTGCTTTCAGAATTGAAATGTCTTCGTCTGTTATTTCAAGTGTTGAGATGAAAAGGAATACGTTCTTTCTCCTCAGCACATCAATGTTAACCTGTTTTCAGCACAATTGTGGTCATATTACGAGAGTAGAAAATCAAGTGAAGTCAAAGAAAATGGTTGTCCTGAGAGAACCAACCGTTTTGTTAGTTGAACCATCAATGAGGGGCTGTGGTCTATCCTTTGTGAAAGTCAAGGCCTTGAAGACTTCCATTACTTCAGTTGGTGTCTGAAACATTTTCCTCAGCTTCCGGTAAGTCTCTGCCTCCTCTGCAACATTAAAAAAAATCGCGTTTCTTTAATTAGCAACTACAGCATATTGCAAAGGAAGTAAACTGAGCTTCCAAAAACAGTTTAGGCATTTGAACCTAATTGTCTTCTGCAAACAACGAGCTGGATCTTGAGTTTGTTGAGTATGTAGTGGATCTTTTGGGAATAAGGGGACAAATCGTGGGGCTTGTCCCTGTAATATACACGTAAATTAGTTCTGCATACAAAAAATTTAATTTAGTGAAGCATAATTGTATTGGCATGGACAAGAACATACTCATGGCCAGTGAGAATAGTGAGCTTAGTTGAGCAAGCAACTAGTGTTAGAATTGTCCAGTATACATCAACTGGGATATGGTCCATTGCAACTGACAACCCTGGTATGTCTTTTGGATCATAAGCCGAGAGCTTATCGAACTGGTCGAAGATTTCGATGACCTGAAGTGTGGCCTTAATGAGATTGTTCAGCTCAAGAATTGCTTGCCGACGTTTCTGAAGCTCAGCAGGCCTAGTGAGAATAGGCACTCTTTTCAGCATTCCCACTGATTTGGCAAGGCTGTCTGTGTGTTGAAGCTGAGCAAGAAGCCAGAAATCGCCGTATTCCATGGCAAAAGCCGCAAGAGCAAGCACTGCCTTTGCTTCCCATGAATAGGTTGATAGCTTGTTAAGTATTGACAGAGTTGTTTTGTGTGCAACCTCCTCACCAGGAGCCTTGCATGAGAGCTGCAATTTTTTATATAGCTCAACTTCGTTAATATATAGGAAAATAATAATTACAAACTTGTACACCATGTATATATCACAAACTATATATGGGAGTTAAAAGAATAATAACCTCGCAGCCAATCTGCTTAAGTGTGCACAGGGGAACACTGAAGTTGGGTTTGGGAGTCTGCTCCTCAATGTTCTCCACATGCACTTGGCTACCCTGTTCAGTAAGTCACCAGTAATTAAATTTCACACTTCAAGCGAAAAAAAAAAATTATTTGTTTAAGCATATATGAGGGAGCTTAATCAAGATAGGGGTGCAAAATTTATGTTACTGCATACGAAGTATATAATATATATTGGATGTGCTACAATTGATGTTGTATATTTGTGCACATTGTGCATGGAACTATTCCCATGCATTTTGGTTATGTAGAATGTAAGATTAATTTTGAAACAAATTATAAAGAAGGTATACCTGCACAACTTTGTCAACAATTTGGGTAGCACGCTTTAGGATGCTTTCGGTGATGATGAAAAGAGAATCGTCATCGAAGGTTTCATCAGCATGAACATGAGTAGCATAAATGAGGTCCATGATCTTGTTATCACTCATGGTAAACAGCCCAAGAACCTCTTCCTCAATGTGATGGACAGTTGCTGCCACTTTGTGTACCACATTGTGTGCTAGATTCAGCATTTTGCCTCAACAAAATCAAATGAAAACGCTCTTAGATTTGTGGGGGAAAAACACAAGAGAAGAGAGAAATTAGATAGCAAGCTTTGTGTAGTGCTGTGTGGTTTTGAAGTTTGTTTTTCTATTTATAGCCGTTCTCAGCTTGTTTGGTATAATAGCCTTGAGAATGGGATCCACCTCTATGGCCAATATGTTGTCACGTGAAGTTTGGGGTAAAAAAAAAGTTGGATGAATCGGCCAATCGGGAAAGTTCAATTAGATGAGGATTCAATATAAAAAAAGAAAAAAAGAAAAAAAAAAGGCAAGGATTGTATATATAAATAATAAAATAAAATAAAGTAAAATTAGATAAGGACACAATTAACTCTCTCTCCCCATTCATTCCATTCAAATATTAATTGTCCTAAACTAATAAAATGAGAAACGGACAAACATAAAAATTAAAGCACAAATCTGATTTTAGGTAAGTATACTTTAAGGAAAAAATTCAAATTGAGAAAATTATATAATTATAGTTTAAGCGGGCAACTCAAGAGGTAAAAGTCAATTAATATCGTACTTCTAAAAGTCTTAAGTTTTACTCAATTTGTTCTATTAATAATTTGTGCTTTCAAAACTACTGTCCCAGCAAAACCACTGTCCAAACCAAAACATACAGCTTCATATATTGCTCTACTAATTCCACAGCTTCATTTTAAATCTAAAACTGGAATATATATACATGTAAAATCAACCTCAACAAGAAAAAAAATTGGTCAAGAAGCCGTACACTAAACGGACAACAATGTGGAAATTTATCACCAAAATGCCAGGCCATTGATGGAGACTTTACTCGCTTTAAAGGCCTGCCGTGTAATATTTCCAATAACTCCAACGCGTGATAAACGTTGACAGAAGAATCTGGGGATCGAATAAGAAGAATTATTGTTAATTTGGTTGATTACATTGTTTGGCTGGAAAAGAGTGCTGAATGGCTCGATTCTTTGTTACAAAATTATGAATCTTCTTCTAAATTAATGAAAATTATATATATGGCCCGCCTAAATGAATACCTATTCGTGATTAAAGCAAAGCAAAAGACGATTAAGTTTAGGACCAAAATCTAGCTATAAGTCAAATTTAGAACTTAGTTGGAGCTTGCAGGATGTGCAATATGCTAAAAATTAATTGAGGAATAACACAAATGTATGTCACTAACTACGAAGGAAAATTCGGCTGTGGCTAAAAGTGTATAATTTGTGGCGGAATTCTATGTTGTGGCTAAATTCCTTTTATACCCAAATGGTCCGTAATCTACAACTACTTTTGTAGTTAAAACTTATTATTGTGGTTAAAAACTACTTGTTGCTAAGGTTTGTCTATCCTATAGCTAGCAGAATTTTATTCGAAGAAGTGGATTTGAATAAACTGGCAGACCATCACGAAGAGTGTGCTTTTGGGCTCATTGATTCTAGATTGTTGATAGAAATTAATTACCTCTCTCTCATTAGTTGTAACTTTTGGAATAAATAATTGCGTTCTTCTAGCATTATAAATTTCAGTAATGCATGTTAGAATTGTGTAAATAAAGTTTCACATTGGTTAAGTTTAGAGATTTTAAAAAAAAAATATAAAAGGTTATTAAATTAAATTTTTAAGATGGAATTTAACATAAACAGTGCATGTCAACTAATTAAATAAAATTAACAGAGACGCTGAATATATATTACTCTATATCTCTGTAGATTCTGCAATGTGAATTTAAATATGAGGCCACAAATTTATTTATTTACCTTTTGGTAAAATATGAGGCTACAAATTGGTCGTCCTGTACTTTGCGCATATTCACATACGATATGTTCAAAAAACGGTACTTACAGGCAGTGAGAGCGACACAGCAATTTACTTTCTTTGCTCTCGTTCAGACATGCACATGTTGTACTCCACCCTTACCCACTAGGGGTGGGCAAAACCGAACCAAACCGTTCAAACTGAACCAAACTGTTGCTTTTGGTTCGGTTTGGTTTGGTTTGTAGAGAGAAAGGGTTGGTAAGAATTAATCCTGCCATAAATAAGAGTAGGTGCATCGCGGATTGGTGTGTATATTTTAGTGACGCCATGCGTCACATATTGGATGTTTGTAATGATGCCCAGGCCAAAAATCCCAGGTTCTTTGCCAGACACCTAGTATGGGCAGGAAAACTTTAAATTTTTTTAGTTGTTACAAATATTTATTTGGCGACGAAGAGTTTCACTAAATGTGTGTTTTTGCAAATTAATTTATTTTAGTTTACAAATATAATAAGAAAAATATAATTAGTTTACCGTCTATTCAAATAAAATATACATTATAAGAAATAATTTTTACATTCAATAAAAACATATATGTATCATATCCATATCCTTTCACAATCATCACGAACGTAAACTTCTTTGGAGTCTTCATCACAATTAACATCAATGTCATCCAAATAGAGACGATGATCAGTAAATGGGTTATGATCCATCTTAGTGTCTTCGTCTTCTTCAACATCAACAAATACATTATGTTGTGGTGGAGCTAGTACTACGAACCAACGTGGATCAAGTTGATTATCAACATAAAATACTTGCTGCACTTGTGAGGCCATAATGAATGGATCTGATTTCTAACCAATCTTGTTGAAGTTGACACATGTAAAACCTGACTCATCAGATTTCACACCAGTACTACTGTCAACCCAATCAGATGTGAGGACAGTAACATGGAAACAGTTGTAATTGATATCCCAAATTTCTCTTACTTTTTCGTAGTAAGTCATATATGCTAAAATATGACTGTTGTCCTTTGCAATAGCATAATGCAAACCTTGAGCAACTATCTTGACTCCACTATTTTGTGTTACACATCTATCATCCTTTTCCATTGTGTTGAATCAAACACCTTTCATGACATATCCTTCATGCTTAATTCCTTCCCATTGACAACCTTGTGCAATCCACCTCAAAGTTTCATTCACAGTACAATTTTGTTGACATCACTGGGTGTCAATATAATAACATCAATTGAATGTAATTAACAAATTGATAGTAGTAAAGAAATTACCAATTTTTAATATTTCTAATTATACATATACATTATCAATAAATATGAAGTTGTGCTCATCTTGAATCTATTTTTCCATATTTCCTTTATTTTTTTNTCAAGAGTTATTGCTGTTGATTTGGGGTTGAAAGCTGAATAATTGGTACTCCTTCTACTAATTCTAAAGAAGCTAGAGTAGTAGTAGTAGTAGTAGTAGTAGTAGTAGTAGTAGTAGTAGTAGTAGTAGAAGGTATTGCTCCTGCTTGGTGATGTATGGAAAATGGTAATCTTGAACCATACTCCGAGTAGTTTGAAAAAATGGAAGGGCTTGGAGGGAAGTTGGTAGTCGGTGAGCTTATAACCGTAATTGTATCATCGTTTCCTTCACTCTTTTTGAAAGTATGCGAGCTCATATCCTTTTGGTCGAAGGCTTTGAACATCACCCCCATTCTTCTCCAAATCGATGTCTCGGAATCAAACTGCGACATCATGTGTTTGTGCTTGTGTACAAACAAGAATCCAAATATGATGAGAGCTGATGAAGAAGCAACCCCAGCAATTAGAAAGAGGCCCCAGAAGCTATCGAGGCTGAGACTGGTGGAAGAAAAGCTGGGGTTGGAGTCTACTGGACATTCGCTGCTTCCAATATCATGGAGCCATTTGCTTTCAATCTTCTTCATTTCATCTCCTTCGGTCATGTTAAGAATCGCCCTGGACATATCACCAACAAGAGGGGAACCTCTTGGGAATACCTGGAAATTAATAAAGAGAATAAAGAAAAAAAAAAAAAAAAANAAAAAATAAAAGAAAAAAAAAAAAAAAAAAAAAAAAAAAACTATGAGAGTGAGAGAATCAAAGAAAAGAAAAATATAAATCTAGAGGTTAGGATCGGAGCTAGCTTACAAAACCAAAGCCATCAGTTTTAAAGATTGGTCCAATAAGGGTATATTTGGAGCAATATTTTGCATGGAAGAGCTTCATGTCGGGGGTTTCATCAATACCAGCGGCAATTCCACCATTTTTAGTCCCATTAGACAAAAGCTCATTCAATTCTTCAGCAGTATTGAAAGATCTGAGATTGGGCTCTTTGAAACCATAGGAAATCAGAAGTCCATAAACAAAAGAATTATTTGGATAGCCAACTGGAACGCCATTCTTTCGGAGGGAGTTTATATCGGTAACGGTTGGTTGGAGTTTTTTTACTGTTAAAAGTGAGGTCAGACTGGCCGTGTAACTTTGAGTCAGTATTAGCACCACAAACACCCATACGATCACCACAAACCTCGCCAAGTTGCTCATCACTCTTTCCCCTGCATTTAACTAGTATTAATTTATTTATTTTAATCACTGTATATTAATAACATTCTGACTGAGTTGAATTATCATTTCTAGATATGGCAAAACAATCCAATTAACATGGTTCAAGCCTCTATTCCTCGGATCAGAGACAGCCGTTGGGACGAAAATTGTATTCTCCGTTCCATACTTGCTCCATTTATAAATATATATATATATATATATATATATATATGATACTGAGGTTTATAAACATCATTCATAAAAAGAAAAAAGTTTATAAACATTATTTGTATAGATATATTTTTTCTGTTTAAAAAATAAAAATAAAATTTTAAAAAATTGAATTTTAAATTTTTTTTATATTTAAATCGAAAACGCATCCCGCCGCAGTTTTACACGGATAATCCCCACCTCACTTTAAAAGAAGTGGAGAAAACGGGGTGGAAATGAGGTATATTTTAATCGTTATTGCTGTTGATTTGGGGTTGAAAGCTAATCGTTATAGAATTTGCACGTACTCTGTGCGAAAACCAAGGTTGAAAAGGCAAACCAGAAGCTGGTGCCAACTTGATGAGAGGGAGGTCCACGGAAGTCTTCGTTAATTCGGTGTTCGAGAACCCACACGACAAAGCCGATGAAGAAGAAGAAACAAGTACTGGTAACCCAGAGGTCCCATGTCAAGGGCTTCAAGAAAACCCAAGCACTTGTGCTGTCATTGTCTTCCATCGGCACCACCATTACCACCCCTGATTCTGTGTACGGCAATGTGAAGTCCACGTACTGGGATCTGTTTCCTCTAATCGTTGTGTCTCCTACCACAGCATCATATTTCTGCCCAAACCAAATAAAATTAAGAAATTATTCATCAAACATATGAAAAATAAAAAATTGTCTGCATGGCCAAAGTTTAACTGAATCATACCCGGAGATATACTTGATAGACCAAATCATTATAATCTCCTGCAGAACTCACGCCATCAGGTTTTACAAAGGGAATGAATTCGTAAGGAAGGGCATATGGTAATTTTTCAACTGCAGCTTTGAATACATCTATAGAGAAACCTTCCACATTGATTTCATTGGTGGTAGAATCACGCACCACATGAACAAACTCAGTAAATCCATCCTTCTTCGGAACACCAATTCTCATTTTTTCCCCATCTGTTGGAATATCCCATCCTTTGGGAAAAGTACCAGGATCTCCCGGCCATATGATTGATCCCAAATTGGGCTTATTACTATCCTTATTTGAAGAAGTTGATCCTCTGTCGGCCCGACCCAATAACTTTCTCGTGAGCCCGTTTTCAGGCGTCCAAAATCCAACTCTCCTTCCATATTCACCAATCACGTTTACAATCTCAAACGTGGACAATTGCAGTTGACCGTGAACGATCCCAAACTCGCCAGCCATGCCTTCGAATCTTGTATTTTCCAAAGCTTCCCTAAGTTGAAGACCATTTTGAGACACCCCAAAAGCATCGAGGTCCGTCAAGCTGGTATCATTACTTGTTGTCTTATTGAAGCCAAATGCCGTTTGATCAGCCCCAACCTTCTCAACTGCCATGGCCAAAGCGAAGACAGCATCATACGCCCAAAACCCCATAACATTCAGCTGCGGATCCAGAATGCTCGGATTGTCCTGTTGGAATTTCCTTTTCCATCGAGCTTGGAAATTTGCCAATTCGTTCGTTTTTTGAACATAGTTATTGATGCCCAATACACCCTGCATCGAATCCAGAGCCGAGGAATTCAAGGAGCCTAATAGATCGGTAAAGTCTTGCGTTACGATCCAAACGTAGCCTTCCTCCACCATTCCAATCTCTTTTGCCTTGATGAAAAATCGAGAGCCGAGATCGTACCACATGTGCACGACGAAAACTCTGGTTTGCATGGTCTTCAAGCGGAAAAGCTCGGCCTTGATTTGGTCGTCAGAGGCCGAAAGAGGAATGGCACTCCTATAAGGGACACGAGCATTGACCTCTTGCAAGGCATCAGTTAGGTAAGGAATAATTCCCTTGCCATAGTCATTGTCAACGTAGATAGGCACGACTTCTCTCCATCCGAAAGCTTGGACGAGATCGATGATGGCTTTCACTTGAACTGAATCGTTCTGTGCGATTCTGAAAAAGTAACGGCTTCGGAGGGGAGTCAGGGAAGGACTTGTTGCAGAAAAGGATATAATAGGGATGTTGGCTTTTTCTCCTAACTCGATGATGAAGCTGGCTTGCATTGATGATTGTGGCCCTATGATTGCTTCAACTTGTTCGTTTTTTATAAGATCTAGAGCTGCGTTTTTCATACACCCAAAAAATAATATCAAAATAGTTGCAAAACATACTTGTAATTTTGTCGAAGGAAATTATACCAATATTCTGTCATTTTAAATTTAGCAATTAAAAATGTTATAGATTAAAATTAGAGAAAAATATAAAAAAATGATAATTCAATTTAAAAAGTTTCAGTTTTTGAAAAAAATTATAGTATTCAACTTGGTATTAGAATCATTTGTATTTTTATAAACACATCTAAAAATCCAAAATAAACTTAACTACCAGACATATAGTCACACACACATATATATATATATATATAAAGTTGTTTCTAGAAACAGTTTTTGCCACTCAACTGTCACAAAAACATCTTTAATAATAATTTGGGCATCCATATGTTTTGATCCCAGAATCTTCCTATATATAAACAGTTTTGCTACTATGGGAGATGTGGCCCGCCAAATGGACATGATTCATTTTATCCAAATAAATTTATGTCAATAAATTAATATTTGATGACTAATTGAATTTTAAATTTTTACTTTTAATATGATTCAAAAAATTAATAAAAAAAATCATTCTAAAACTATCAGATCCATTTAACATTAACTTAATTTTATATGAGTCCGACTCTATATAAATAATATATATAAAGTTTTTTTTTACACAAACAGATGAGAATTTGTCAAAAGATGTATTCATAGAATACATCTTTTATTTTATTTTTATGTCCGATTCATTATCGCATGAGAGATACGGTACATACAGAGAAAACTCAAAGATGTTGCAAATGAAATAAGACCCAAAGAAGAAAGGACACGGAAGGAAGCAATTAGTACCTGCGGCGGCTGCAGAGACTACGGCTTGTTTCGAATCTCGAGTTTTGAAAAGCAGTCTAGTTTTAAAGGAAGCATGAGAGGCATAAAAGTCCGAGAGAGCCATCTGTATGCAGCTCAACCATATCTTCCCAATCTCAGTTTCAAGTTTAAGAAGTACACCCACTTTCACTGGGATGGTCGTGTTTTGTGCCATGCCCATGCCCATGCCCATTGACATGAAAATCCATGAACAACAAAACCAGAAAAGGAAGCCAAAACCTAGCTTCTTTGGATTCTGCTTCCTCATAATCACCTTTGAATCTTTTGAAAAGCTTAATTTTATCATTTTTTCGAGGTTTATAGAAACTACTTTCGTTATATATACTCCTGATGAGGGCGGTAGCTTCTCGGTAATTTTATATATAATATTTTAAGTACGTTAAGAAAAAACAAAGGAATATGAAAAATATTACATATTGTTGAAAATATAAAGAGAAAAAATGCAATCTAAGTATCAGGTTTCCAAATTTTTTCTTTCTAATAATTTGATGGACACACACACTTATACATATATGTATTTCTAATTAAAAAACAATAAGAACTTCGTTTTTCTCATAAAAATGAATTGGAAACAAAGTTTTATTAATTAATTAAAGTGAAAAAATCTTTAGTCTCCTCTATTCTATATGTATCAGAATGTATATGCGTCTTGGTATTTGTCTCTCACGATCAATCCAACATAGTTCTTATTTTCCATATCCGTTTACTTTGACCAACTCAAACTATTAGGCATGTGGTAGTTTTTTGCATTAATTACTCGCCATAGCTAAGAGCATTTCCAATGTATTTTTCTATTTTTCAAAAGTTATTGTTACATAAGATAAATAGACAGTTTAATTTAAAAATCTTTTCCAATGCCTCTGTCTAAATAGTCTGTTAAGCTGATGTGGCATAAAAAAAATAGAAAATGTCTATAAGACTGTCTACTTCTAGAAGATCTGTTAGACAGTCTAATTCATTAATTATTTTTATTTTTATTAATTTTGGTTAATTTTTAGATATTTTTAGTTTGTTTTGAACACAACCATTGGAGATAACTTTTAGATAGACATTGTGCCACATAAGCAGAAATGTTTTTATTTCTTCTGCCACATAAATTTTAATGGAAAGAACCTTTAGAGATACTCTAAAGCCTTAGTGAATTATATTAATATTTAAAATGTATATCTATTTACCATTGTATATAAATAGGTTTCTTACAACAAGAATATTTTTTCTTCGGAAATTTACAACAACCTTCCCCCCTAGAAGAATATATATCAGCTATAATTTAAATAATTACAGTGTATGGTCATCAGGTATATTTGATAATGGTTATGTTAATGTATAAATTTATTGACTGTGATTAAATAAAAAATAAAAAAATAAATAGTTTCAATAATTAAAACTTTTAATAATTTCTTATTAATTTATTTTATAACTTAATTTTAACTATTGAATTTTATACTTTAACATAATTATTTTAACATAACTATTATAGTATGATTTATATATATATATATANAATGTTTATAAAAAATAAATAAAGTGTACTGTTGGAGAGAGAAATGAAGAAAAGTGGGTAAAGGGCTGCTTGCTATATCTGAAACTCTCCCTGTTTGGAATTTTATTTTATTTTATGTTTTGACAGGTCAACACGCAATTAATCTTATTTTTGCTGAAAGAGTTGTTATATTAACCAAAAAAGTCCCCAAAGGCCGAGAATCAAGGAGCTATGAATCTTATTGATTTGTCAGTGAGAACATGTGATTTATTATGAATAATGGTAGTTTAAGAGGTTTTTTTAATGAATAATGGTAATTTAAGATTTAATGGCTTAAGACAAATAGACAAAACAGATATGTAAACATCACTAATATATAATTAAAAATAATTATATGTAACGAGTTTTAAAGTAATTAAAAGTTAGTTTTATGATAATGATATTAAATTTTCTATTGAATTTATATGTAGATGGTGATGGTCGTTGACATTACAATTTTATTATGACTACAAAGATACAGAAAAACACCATAAGTGACTAATTAATATTAAAAGTGTCTGTCATAATTAACTGTATATGCAATATTGACCTCTAAACTCACTCCAACGCATATTTAAATCAATGTTAAAACTTATCTGGCATTGCAGTAACAATAAAGTTAAAAACATAAAAAAGCACTATCAGAGGAGAGCTTGACCGTAAATATCTAGTTACTTAAAAACTAAACTTGAATATTACTTTTTCTTTTCTCTTTTTTGCAATATTGAATATTACTATTGAAAATTTTACGCTAGTAAATTAATGCTGGAGTGATCAGCTTCTATAATGTCAATAATTGATGACAATTCTAAATAGTAATATTCAATCAAGATTGTTACAATGTTATTTATTATTTAGTCGGCAATTATTCACTGTAATCATTTGACATGAATGATTATATATATTTGATGGCTACAATGCCATATATTTCATTGTAAAAAAATTAATATGTAATTTTTTTTAATAGTTTTAGAAAAATGTTAAAACTTTGGTGTTTCATACCCACACTCCGTAAATAATCAAATAAATATAAAGAAAATTACAGTGATATCCTCTAATAAATAATTGTAATTCAAGTTAAACTCAGTTTTTTAACATTTCACTGACATCTTTTTATTTTGAATGCTGTTATTTTTCCATTTAAAATTGATTTTTAAAGACAATATAGAATGTCCTTAATATTTATTTAAATAACAAGAAAATAATAATAATATAANCATGCTACAAAAAACAAAAATGCATGAAAAAATATTAATTTGGTTAATTATGCATAATTATTATAAATTATGTGACCACTAATTTTGGTAATTATATAACTCACAATGTTGTCAACAATTGACTGAACCTCCGGATTGTCTACCCGTCCATCTTTCTTCGTTCTTGCACGGATCCACAGCTCTGCGCGCTCGATCGGTTCGGTGGTGCCTCTCTCAACTTGCTGCAAATTTATACATGCAGTAAGCATATGGACCTAGTAAATATTCGATAATTAAATTAAACTTACTCTTATAGTGTGTGCATGCATGTATACATATATTTATACATATTACGTACCATCTGCACCTCCAAACGCAGATATCCTCTACATCCAAGTCGATGGGGATATTTGTTGCCTTGCCGTACTTCCTTCCGATCCGCACTTAACTTCTGTAATTATTGTTGACATAATATATTTTAATATGAATTAATGTTCTATAAAATATGTTTGACGCATGCATTCATATATAATTATATTCTATACCAATTTTTGTTTTATTTTTACCTTGAAGTCTTCACCAAGCCTGTGGCTGAGAAATAAATCCCAGTCTTCTTGTTTGATGAAAGAATACTTNATGGAATTTCACAAAATCTAAAATTGATAGTCCATGGAACACTCCATTTTACCACAAACAATAAGGTTAATAATTGCAACTAGAAAGTGCAAAGAGAAATTAATTTGAGAAAATAGAAAAGAAATGTAATAAGAAGAAAATGAAAAGATAATGATGAAGACGAAGCTCACGAAGCTCAGTGACCGTTACTCAAGTTTAAATCCCATTCATCATGAAATACGGCAACGTTTTAGTTTAATGCTTTATGTTTATTTTTGTTATGTAATACGGCAACGTTTTAGTTTAAATGTTTTAAGTCTTCTCTTTTGTAAAAAGGAACGGTGTCGTTCCGAGTCCGTAGTGATGGCAACGCGTGGCATCGCCGAGATGGTCCCAACGCGAATCATTGCTCACACCCTCTCTGTCGAACACGTGGCCATAGTTAGTTAGGATTCTGTCATCGATGTCGGCTGCATCACAAAAAGCAAGGCCGAGGTTCCGAAGTTGTCGGAGTGTCATTTTTCGATTATTTTCTCCATTGCTGTAAAGCTTTCGAGCTTGTTTTTCAATACAGTAAAGCTTTAATGGAAGTTTGAGTTGTTTTCCCTAACATTTCTTCGAACCCGAGCTTACTCTATTGATTTGAGTGACTTCCTACATCAAATTAGTATCAGAGCCTCCTGGTTCATCCACGCTATGATGTCGAATGCTGACGAAGGTAGTTCCCGTGTCGCTGCTGAAGAACAGGACATGAAGGCCTTACGGGCAACCATGGCAAACGTGGAACAGAAGTTAGATACACTCACTGTTGAGATTCGAAATCTTTGTTCAACAATTGCCAATGGAACAGGGGCGACTCTGAATGCTAGTAGAACGCGTAATCAAGAAACCCCTTGTATTCGCCTGCCAGCAACTCAGCCACCTCAACACAATCTCCCTCCTCAAAATTCAGATCCAGATGTGGGAGCCTCCTATTTTCCCCATCGTCCACGTCTTCCACAGCCATTTGTCCCTCCCCGTCGACCCCCTAACCCATACACCCCAGACTCAGATTCTGAGGAAGATGGTGAGATATTTGGAGACACCTCTCAACCACCAACCCCATTCGGACAAGCTAACCGATATAACCCTCAAGGACATTTTTCCAACTTCAAGATCAAAGTTGATATTCAAATGTTTGATGGTCATTTGGGGATTGAGGAATTCCTTGACTGGCTCACCTCCATTGAGACTTTCTTTGAATACATGGAGGTTCCTGAGAATAAGAAGGTAAAGCTCATTGCCTACAAGCTCAAGGGTGGTGCCACAGCTTGGTGGGAACAACTGACAGGAAATCGAAGGAGACAAGGAAAAGGAGTAATCCAGACATGGCCAAAAATGAGGAAACTATTGAGAGCCATATTCCTCCCTACTGATTACAATCGTATACTTTTTCAAAAGTACCATCAATGCTCTCAATCCAATCGAAGCATTGACACTTACAATGAGCAGTTTTGTCGACTCAGTGCTCGAAACAATCTCAACGAGACTGAAGAGCAACTAGTCTCAAGGTATGTGGCTGGCCTGGCTTATCCAATCCAAGAGAAATTGGAACTCAGTCCCATTTGGTCCCTGGATGAAGCCATCAACTTTGCTAACAAAGTTGAGAAGCAACTACACCGAGGAGTGAATAGAACACCATCAAAGTGGAAGTCCTTGCCTGAGCTATACAATGACAAAACCAAACTCCTACCCCCTCAGCCTGTCCAAAAGCAGCCAGATTTGCAGTCAAAGCAACAACCTAGACCCCCAAATTCCAATTTCAAGCCCCAAAACCCCTACAACAAACCTTTTCCCCTCAAATACTACAGATGTAACATGCCTAGACACAAATCCAATGAATGCCCTCAAAGAAATCACTTAACTATTTGGATAATGCAGACTCCACCAATAGTGAGACATGGGAGTTTGAGGAAGCTGAAGGAGGTGTTGAAGAGGAGGAAGTTGAACTAGTCCCTGAGGATTGTGGAGAACCCCTGCTGTGCATAGTCCAAAGGTTGATGTTCTCTCCTAAACAACCACAACAGTCACAGAGGCATTCCATCTTCAAAACCAAATGCACAGTAGATGGAAAAGTCTGTGAAGTCATCATTGACAGTGGTAGTAGTGAAAACATTGTTTCCAAATCCTTAATCAAGACTTTGAATCTGAAAACAATGAAACACCCCAACCCCTACTCTATTGGGTGGATTAAGAGAGGAAGTGAGGTCAAGGTCACTGAATTATGCAAAATCCAGTTCAGCATTGGGAAACACTACAAGGATGACCTAGTGTGTGATGTGCTGGATATGGATGCATGCCACATTCTCTTAGGCAGACCCTGGCAGTTTGACAAGAAGGTCATACACAATGGGGCAGACAACACTTATGCCTTCCAGTGGAACCAAAAGAAAATTGTGCTACTCCCATCCAAACCCAACCAAGACATTGCTCACCCTTTGCAGCCCCAATCACCAATTTCTAAACCTACCCTCCTCACCATTTCTGGTCACAAATTTCAACATGAAACCAAACAATTCCTTACACTATTTGCCATCATAGCCACTGCTCAAACCCATAACCAGAAAGACACATCCAGACCCTGCCTACCACAAAGCATTCAAACACTACTTGCCAAATTCAAGTCCATTGCACCAAAAGACCTACCAAACTACCTACCCCCACTTAGGAACATCCAACATCAAATTGACTTTGTCCCTGGAGCCTCAGTCCCAAACCTACCCCATTACAGAATGAACCCTAGAGAGAGCCAGGCCCTTCAGAAAATTGTTGATGACCTAGCTTCTCCAAAAACAACTCATCAGAGTCAGCTTGAGTCCCTGTGTTGTGCCTGCTCTTTTGGTCCCTAAGAAGGATGGCAGCTGGAGGATGTGTGTTGACAGCAGGGTTGTCAACAAGATCACTGTCAAATACAACTTCCCAATCCCAAGAATTGAGGACATGCTTGACAAGTTGGGGGGATCCAAGCTATTTTCTAAACTGGATCTCAGAAGTGGCTACCATCAAATCAGGCTCATGCCAGGGGATGAGTGGAAAACAGCATTCAAGACCTCTGAGGGCCTCTATGAATGGCAGGTTATGCCATTTGGTCTCTGCAATGTCCCCAGCACTTTCATGAGGTTTATGAATGAAATTCTGAAACCCTTCATTGGCAAGTTTGTGGTGGTTTACTTTGATGACATCCTCATCTACAGCCAAACCACAGATCTACACCTAACCCATCTAACTCAGGTATTCCAGGTATTACAAACTAACCAGCTCTACCTGAATTTAAAAAAATGTGATTTTCTGAGCAGTAAGCTGCTGTTCCTGGGCTTCATTATCAATGGGGAAGGAATCAAAACAGATCCTGCTAAAGTACAAGCAATCAAGGATTAGAAGATACCTTCTACAATTACTGAAGTGAGGAGCTTCCATGGACTGGCTACCTTCTACAGGAGGTTCATTAAGGGTTTTAGCACCATAGCAGGCCCTATAACAGACTGCCTGAAGAAGGGCAAGTTTAATTGGGGTCCCACTCAAACAACAAGCTTTGAACTCCTCAAACAGAAGCTCAGTGCAGCTCCAATACTTGCTCTTCCTGACTTTGATAAAGTGTTTGAGCTGGAAACAGATGCTTCCAAAACTGGAATTGGAGCTGTGCTCACTCAAGAAGGCAGACCAATTGAATTTTTTAGTGAAAAGCTTAGTAAGGCTAGGCAAAGGTGGTCCACCTATGTGCAGGAGTTGTATGCTCTGGTTCGAGCCTTCAAACACTGGGAGCATTACCTTATTCCAAGGTAATTCATCATACATAGTGATCATAAGGCTCTCCAATTCATCCAACCTTAAAAAAGGATTGATGCAGCCCATGCTTGATGGATAGAAACCATCCAAAAGTTCCCCTATGTCTTCAAACATAAATCTGGCATCTTGAATAAAGTAGCAGATGCCCTGAGCAGGAAAACAAATCTTCTCACCACCTTACACGCCCAACTTATCAGTTTTGACTCTCTTCGAGACCAATACAGAGAGGATCCAGATTTTGCTCATCTCTGGACCAAATGTGAAATGAATGAGCATGTGGGGACTTTCCACATTCAGGATGGCTTTCTGTTCAAAGGAAATGTACTTTGTATCCCTCAAGGTTCCTTAAGACTCCAACTAATACAAGAGCTGCATTCAGGAGGCCTCTCAGCCCATACAGGAAGAGACAAGACAATCTCCCTTTTGGAAGATAGGTTCTACTGGCCCCATCTAAAGAAAGATATCTCCCAGTTTGTTCAACGATGCATTGTGTGTCAAACAGCCAAGGGACACTCTCAGAATATTGATCTCTACACACCTCTACCTATCCCCAACTCAATTTGGGAGGACATCTCCATGGATTTTATACTCGGCCTACCTAAAACACAGAGACAACATGACTCCATCTTGGTTGTAGTGGATCGATTCTCTAATATGGCCCATTTCCTGCCCTGCAAGAAGACTAATGATGCTTCTAGCATCGCCAAACTGTTCTTTCAAGAAGTGGTCCGCCTCCATGGAGCCCCCAAATCCATCACCTCTGACCGTGATGTGAAATTCATGAGCCATTTTTGGAAAACCCTTTAGCGCCAATTCAACACCATCCTGCGTTTCAGTAGTGCCTACCACCCCGAAACTGATGGTCAAACAGAAGTCGTGAACAGGACACTCGGGAATATGCTACGAAGCTTGATTGACAACAAACCAAAACAATGGGACTCAGTCCTAGCTCAAGCTGAATTTGCATACAACAGCATGTCAAACAGATCTACTAGCCTGTCTCCATTTGTCGTTGTCTATACTAAAACACCAAACCTCACTACTGACATAAACAACAGCTCTGCAGAGGGAAACAAGGACGCAAAGGATTTGGCTGCTCACATCTCCGATGTTCATCATCAGGTAACTCAAGCTCTGACAAAATCGAATCTGAGTTACAAGGCTTCAGCAGATCTCCACCGTCGCTATAAATCATTTGCCGTCGGGGACCTTGTCATGGTGTATCTTCGCAAAGAACGTTTCCCAACAGGAACCTATCATAAACTCCAGAACGGTAAAATTGGACCTTCACCTGTCATCCAGAAGCTTGGCGACAATGCATACGTTATCGGCCTCCCTTCGGACTTGAACATCTCCTCTACTTTTAATGTATCGGATTTGTTCGAGTTCCACCCTCTGGATGCGGCTCCAACTCTGTCGTCTTCGCTCGAGGTCGAGCTCTCAACGGGTGGGAAGAAATGATGAAGACGAAGCTCAGTGACCGTTACTCAAGTTTAAATCCCATTGGTCATGAAATATGGCAACGTTTTAGATTAATGCTTTATGTTTATTTTTGTTATGTAATACGGCAACATTTTAGTTTAAATGTTGTAAGTCTTCTCTTTTGTAAAAAGGAACGGTGTCGTTCCGAGTCCGTAGTGATGGCAATGCGTGGCATCGCCGAGATGGTCCCAACGCGAATCATTGCTCGCACCCTCTTTGTCGAACACGTGGCCATAGTTAGTTAGGATTCTGTTGTCGATGTCGGCTGCGTCACAAAAAGCAAGGCCGAGGTTCCGAAGTTGTCGGATTGTCATTTTTCGATTATTTTCTCCATTGCTGTAAAGCTTTCGAGCTTGTTTTTCAATACAGTAAAGCTTTAATGGAAGTTTGAGTTGTTTTCCCTAACATTTCTAACTCGAACCCGAGCTTACTCTATTGATTTGAGTGACTTCCTACGTCAGATAATAAGTAAAGAAAGCAAAGAGGAAAAACTAAACAGAGACGGTAGAAGTAAACTGACAGAGAAAAGTAGGAAAAAAGAAAAGAGAGAGAAATAAAAGAGAAAGTAGAGAGAAAACAGTAAAAACTGAGAAAATGTCTAAAGAGGGAAAAAGCAATGGAGAAAGAGAAAAGAGAAAGATAGAGAGAAGCTGAAGAGGGAAAGAGATAGGGGAACAACCCTCACACACAGCAGAAAGAGGAAGAGACCTGGCAATCCAAGCAGTCTTCTTCCTCCCAAACCCAAAAAATCTTTTATCTTTTATTATTATTATCAGCTATCCTATTATACAACACGATCACAAAAATGAATCAAATCCAAGTTTAGACAATTGGATCAATATCTATCATACTATCAAAATGTCTGCGTCTTTCTCTGAATACTGGCAACTGCAAAGTTAATAGCTTGAGAAGGTTGATTTAGTCTCAAAGTCATAGACTATAATTAGGATACAAACTGTACAAGAGCATCTCTGACCTGTAACTGGAAAGGGAAAACAGAAGAAGATAAAAATGACAGATAAAACACATCAGAAAGATAAGCCCTAGCTACTTTTTATGTCAAAAAATGAACGCCTAAAAGGCATAGTATTTATTGCTAACATTAAAGAATTCAGACAATTAATTAATGAAAGACTAAAAAGCACTTTGAGCTAAAATCAAATGGAAACTCTTCTAGATTAACACAGATTATTAGTAAGGGAGCTCCATTTTCATTTAAGGTGATTACCTTGAAAGAGTGAATTAAAGGAAGAGGGAGGGAATGCTAACATGCGCAACTTCATATTAGTTAGCCGGTTTTGGAGCCAGAAATTGATTGACATGCCTCGGTTTGAGACCCAGTTCTTGGCTCAGTTTCAGCCTTTTTCTTGTCATCATCTGATCTGGGTGAAGAAAAAACGAAGAGAAAACCATGTTAAATTTGATGGGTTATCTCAGAAACTGATCAGTTTCTGTATGTAAGTGAAAGCAGAGAAAAAAGACATCCATAGCGTTTCTTCATAGGAAACTGCTTGTTCACACAGACATTTCTTCAAACAAGTCACCTTCAGACCCACTCTCCATCTCCCCTATTTCAATTCCTTCACATAATCCAAAACCAGAATGATGTTAAAGTGGAACGAAAGGAAGGAAATCAGAGAAAATTACTTACAGCAATGATGGAAGGAAGCAGATTTTGGAAAATTGACATGCCTTGGTTTGGGACCAGTTGGGAAAAACACATAGTTTTTCTTAGTAACCAAACACACAGATAATAGAGAAAAGAGAAGACGAAAGAAACCCCCTAGAATCGCCTCTCTGGTTTTTCTACCCACACAGATATATATATATATATATGTATGCACACGCACACAGCAGGTGCACTGAGCAAGACCACGTGGCAGAAGATGAGGCAGGAAGCGGTGGAACGGCGTCGTCTCACATATAGAAGCTTCATATTTAAGGCAAAATATATATATTTCTTTTCCTCTTTCCATCAAGCTCCTGATCAGCACATTTTGAGGGGTTGTATACCGCCTCGAAAGCATGCATACACACACACTAGAAAATCCAACCATCCCCATATGTAATATTTGTTGACAATGGCATGTACCTGATGTGGGTAATTTTGAGAGAAAGAGAGGAAGAAATAAACTTTATTCATTCATAACCATTATTGATCAATCTAGCCATTTAAATAGCCACAAGCCAATAGAAAACCAAACCGACAGCAAAAGAATAGGACAACAACGTTCCCAAAAATAATTAAAAGCATCCTAACAATTCCTAACAGCAAACTCTTTCCTAAAGACCAGGACCCAGCAACTGCATCCACGGTCACCTTCCCTGCATGCCCCATGCATGCTTAAGCACGTACACAACAACTCCTCCCCCCTTAGGTCCCCTTGTCCGCAAGGAAGTCTGGAAAGGCCCGAGAGAACCTCCAAGCATTTTCCCAAGTTGCATCGTCGCTAGAAGCACCCTGCCATTTGACAAGAATTTCCGTTTTTGGCCGATAGCGACCCTTCTGAATAACCCGGCGATCCAAGATAGTCTCCGGTTGAGGCTGGACCGTAATGGTGTCCGTTGCTGGAGAAAGAGGAAGCAATGGCGGAGGTCCCTCGTGCTTCTTCAAAAGACTAACATGAAAAACGTTGTGTATACGGGAATCCGACGGAAGAGCCAGTCGGTAAGCAACCGGACCAATGCGTTCCAGCACCTTGTAAGGACCAAAGAACCGCTGGGCCAACTTCAAGCAGGGTCTAGAAGCTACTGAAACTTGCCGATATGGCTGGAGCTTCAAGTAAACGAAATCACCTACAGCAAAGGAGACATCTCGGCGACGGCGATTGGCAAGGTTGACCATCCGATCCCGAGAACGCAGAAGCTGAATACGCAAGTCACGAAGAATTTCATCGCGATCACGAAGAAAGGAATCAACGGCATCCACCCGGGATGTGCCTGGCACATAACGAAGCAGAGAAGGTGGAGAAAAACCATAAACAGCTTCAAATGGTGAAACACCCGTGGAAGAATGGTGGGAAGTATTGTAACTATACTCAGCCCAAGCAATCCAGTCCTGCCACCGTCGAGGCTGTGCACCCGAGAAACACCTTAAGTACTGCTCCAATGTCCTATTGACGACCTCCGTTTGCCCATCCGTCTGAGGATGGTAACTGGAGCTCATGCACAACTTGGTGCCTTGTAGTCGAAAAAGAGCTTGCCAAAAATTACTGACAAAAATCTTGTCCCGATCACTGACTATTGAAGTCGGCACTCCGTGCAACTGCACCACTTGGCTAACAAAGGCCTTGGCAACGCTAGAAGCTGTGTAAGGATGTGTGAGGGGAATGAAGTGGGCGTACTTCGTAAGGCGATCGACGACGACCATAATAACAGTATAGCCGTTGGAGGATGGTAAACTATCAATGAAATCCATTGACACATCCGTCCAAGCGCGATCTGGAATTGGCAAGGGCTGCAACAACCCGGCTGGCACCATAGAATCAGTTTTATATTTTTGATAGACATCACATTGCCGTATAAAGTCTTTGACAGTTCGGCGCATGCCGAGCCATCGGAAGTCGCTGCGAAGGCGTGAAAACGTCTTATGGAACCCAAAATGGCCCCCTGTCGGCGAAGAATGGCACTCGGCCAAGATGATGGGCAAAAGCATAGAGGCTGGATTTAGTAATACCTTGCCGTTAGTGAACCAAATGCCATCCCGTTGAACCACATGAGCAGCAGTTGCCAAATTAGAATAGAATGGGTCATGGGCACATTCTTGCTGCAATTGGGTCCACCAATTTGCTTGGGGTTTAGAGATTGAAATGAAGGAAAGTTCCATGCGTGAGAGGGAGTCGGCAGCCTTGTTTTCAGAGCCTTTCTTGTATTCCACCTGGTAGTCATACCCCAAAAGTTTAGGAAGCCAACGAGCCTGTGCAGGTGTTGTGATGCGTTGTTCCAGCAGATATTCAAGGCTTCTTTGATCTGTTCGCACTGTAAAGGACTTGCCAAGCAGGTATGGCCTCCACTTCCGTACGGACTTGACGACAGCAATCATCTCCTTCTCGTAAGTGGAGAGCTTAAGAGCCGAGCCCTTAATAGCTTCGCTGAAATATGCAATAGGGCGATTGAATTGGGTTAGTACCGCTCCTATGCCGAAGCCGCTGGCGTCACACTCAATGACGAAAGGTTGTGAAAAATCTGGTAGGCCGAGCACGGGTGCTGTGATTAAAGCTTGTTTGAGGGCAGTGAAAGCCGCCGCAGTATCTTCTGTCCACTGAAAGCCATTCTTGGTGAGCAACCGGTTGAGCGGAGCAGCGATTCCGCCAAAGTGGCGGATGAATTTCCGGTAGTAGCCTGCTAAGCCCAAAAATCCACGGACACTGCGAACAGACGTAGGAATCGGCCACTCCTTGACTGCTTGTATTTTGGAAGGATCGGCACTAACCCTATCTCCGGACACTACATGGCCTAAATATTCAACCTGAGTTACCCCAAAGATACATTTGTTCTCTTTGGCAAATAAGCTATTGTCTGCCAAAATTGACAGGACTGTGTGGAGGTGTTGTAGATGCTCCTCCCAAGTTGTAGAAAATACCAGGATGTCGTCAAAGAAGACGAGAATGAAACGACGCAAGTGTGGCCTGAAAAGATCGTTCATAAGGCTCTAGAATGTGGCCGGAGCATTGGTCAAGCCAAACTGCATGACAATGAACTCATAGTGCCCCTCGTGCGTTCGAAAAGCCGTTTTGGATATGTCCTCGTCGCAGACCCGGATTTGGTGATATCCAGATCGCAGATCCAACTTAGAGAAATAGCGTGCTCCGTGAAGCTCATCCAGCAGCTCGTCAATCACTGGAATCAGATATTTGTCTTTTACGGTTGCTGTGTTCAGAGCTTGATAATCCACGCAAAACCTCCATTCACCACTTGCCTTTTTGACCAATAAGACCGGAGAGGAAAACGGGCTGCTACTTGGCCGGATTAATCCCGAGTGAAGCAACTCTCGCACCATTGTTTCGATTACGTCCTTCTGGTAGTGGGGATATCGATAAGGCCGCACGTTAACAGGTTTTGTTTCTGGCAACAGAGGGATGTGGTGATCATGAGGACGTTGTGGTGGTAGAGTTGTTGGTTTTTGAAAGACATGGTTGAACTTGGATAAGAGCTTATCAAGATCAGGTTGATTGGATGAGATATTGATGGAGAAATTCACGGAGGAAATTGGGGAAACCAGTTGGAGAAGGAAACCGGTCCCACAATCAACTCCACCTTGACAATCCTTATTGGAAAGGACTTCTAAGCCTTGTTGCCGTACCCCATGAAAAGTATATGGACTCCCATCTTTTTTAAAGGACATTGTTAATTGAGAATAATCGGTCTCCACAGGTCCAAGTGTGGCCAACCACTGTACCCCAAGAACAATTGGGTACGCTGCTACCGGTAATATGAAGAAATCAGCTGTGACCGAGCATCCTTGTATCTGCATGGTAAGAGCCCGACATTGTCCAACGCAGTCAATTCTATCCTTATTTGCCACCATGACCTGTAATTTGTTATTTCGTTCCACTGGTAAATTGAAGTGTTTGACTACCGATTGCTCCAGGAAATTGTGCGTGCTCCCTCCGTCAATGAGCACCATCATTGGTTTATGTTTTAAAGTTCCTAGAACTCGGATGGTTTGTGGGTGATTGACACCAGCAATAGCGTGGAAGGATATCTCTGGAAGTTCCTCTCTAATGCCTTCTTCTTCAGTCTCCATAGCCGTGTCTTCAATAGGGACTTCAGCTACATCTTCAATCATGAAGAGTTGTGGTCGTGAACATCGGTGCCCCGGCGTGAATTTATCATCGCAGTAGTAACACAACCCTTTCTCTCGGCGTTCACGGGCTTCCTGGTTGGAGATGCGGCGCACCGTGTTTCCACCGTTCCAGTTTTGCCACTGCGAGTTGGACGCCGGTGGCGACTGTCCCAACACCCCAGGTGCAGTGCTCACGTTTGGTCTGTTAATTCCGGTTGTCACCATCTGTCGACCCGGTTGAACAACTTGTCTCTGCAACGAGTTTCGTTCCTCGATCAGTCGCGCAACTCCAATGGCCTCGGCAAGAGTGTGCGAGTGCTTGATCTTGACATCTAGGCGAATGTCGTCTTTTAACCCAGCAACAAAGCAGCCGATCAAAAAGGATTCGGGCAACCCATCGACCCGGTGCGAGAGTCTTTCGAAAGACTCTTGATAGGCTTCCACCGTGGTTGTTTGACGTAAGCGTGACAAGGCTTCGGAGGGGTCTTCAAATTCGGTAGGTCCGAAGCGCAGCAAAAGGGCCTTCGTAAATTCCAGCCACGATACTGGACCACGGTACTTCACAAACCAACGATGCCATTGTAACGCTAGCCCTTCCAAGTGGAAGGATGCCAAGGATACCCGCTGGTTCAAGGGAATGTTCATGAAGTCAAAATACTGCTCAGCTCTATAAACCCATCCTTGAGGGTCACTGCCTTCAAATTTTGGAAACATGAGTTTGAGATGATGTGTGGGAACCATTTCAGCTCCTGAATAGGTGGACTCTTCTTGCGGAAAATGAGTGGCTTCTGGTGGTGCACATGGCATCTGGGGGCTAACCCGTAGTGATTGCAGCTCCGAGATAATTGTCTGTAAGGTGGTATTCAAGCACTACTACAAAATAGGGTCATAGACGACGGTTAAAATCCGTCGTCTTACGTGTTTAGACGACGGACAGGAAACCGTCGTCTAATTAGGCGTCGTCAATACTCAAAAAACATCGACGACGGTTAAAAACCGTCGTCTATGTTTAAATATCGACGACGGTTTTTACTATAAACCGTCGTCTATGTTTAAACAAAGACGACGGTTTATAGGAGGAACCGTCGTCAATAATACACAATAAAGACGACGGTTCCTCTTATGAACCGTCGTC